>JAJPUD010006510.1:34644-85857 GCA_023553655.1 Myrmecobius fasciatus
ACACACAGACACACAGACACAGATATACACACCAGAAGTATAGGACAGCTCAGTGGATAGACCAGGCCTGGAATGAAGAAGACTAATTTTCTTGAGTTCAGATTTGGATTCAGATATTTACCAGCGTGTGACCCTGGGTATGTCACTTAACCCTGTTTGCCTCAGTTGCCTCATCTATAAAATTAGCTGGAGAAGGAAATGGCAAAACATTCCATTTTCTTTGCCAAGACAACCCCAAATAGCGTCACAAAAGAATCTGACATGACTGAGTAACAGTACCAAAGTATCAGGAGAAAAAGCCTGAATTAAAAAAAAGAAGGATATAAACCAAGAATATGCTAAAACCAGAAGGATGCTAAAACCTCAAAGAGAAAACGAAACACATCGAACAAATATAACATGAAGAAAACTGAACTAATAATCTGATGAAAGATTCCCCAGAAATTATCCAGGAAATTCTAGGATTGTTCTTTGTGAGTTATTTTGATTGTCCGGTTCTTTTCAAATTGGTAGAAGCTCTGAGGAGCTACAACTTATCTGTACCCCTCAAGAGGGCTCACAGAACCTATAAATGAGTTATATTGCATGTGAAAAGGAAGGTGAAATGCAGAAGGTAAAAATGGAAATGAAATTGCCTAAGACTTATAGTCTTAGAGAGAGGTCAGGGATGTTGGGAGGTCTCTGGGTTTATTTTCCCTCCCTCATTCCCTCCCTGCTTCTCTCTCTCTGTTTTTCTCTCTTTCCCCTCAATCATCAACAAGTGTTTACCAAATAATATGATAAAATTAAAGTAACCCAGATGGAGAGTATGCCATGAGAAGAAAGAAAGATGGAAATCTGTAGATTTATAATAATTCAAATTAACCAGATAAGCACTTGGAGTTGGGGCTGGGATATTATTTCTCTGTTTCTTAGGCATTTTCACTCTGGGTCTTGATCACCTGCCATACTTAGCAACTTTCATTAATCCTTGAAAATCTTACCCATATTTACACAAAATCAATGACTAGATTAATAAGCGTAAATTAGGCTAAAATGTCTCCTTTCCTAAAGACTGCAAGGAGCTTTAAGGCTTTTGACTGCAGAATAAAATTCCTGGTAAATGAATGAACATATTCATATTTTTGACTTTTATTCTTTTTCAAACTTCAGATTTACTTGAATCTGAACAAAAGGCATTTTTGGTCTTTATGTCTTCAGTGCCTATGCTATATAGGATCTAAATACCATGGTTATTTTAAATGGTTTTAAATGCCATCCTATTTGGTACCTCCATATAATTCTTACTGAAATAAAAAGCTTTTTAATCTTGAATGTATTTAGCACAAAGGAATATATATGCCAAATGGAGACTTTTTTAAAGTAAAAAGAACTGGGAAAATTTAATAAAGATACCTGAATTCTAAGCCATTCTGTGCACGCTCTCATTCCATAGTAAAAAGCATTACCACTTGGGAGTTATTCTGGTCACATTTGCTGTAACTACTCAGGGGTTCTTGTAGATTTTTTTTCCTCTTTGAAATTTCATGCAGATTTCACCAGTGAAAATTCATTAAACTCAGAAATAGCAAATGCTATTTCTCTTTCCCCTAAAAGGCCATGAAGCTGGTATCTACTCATATTTCCTCAACACTCATGAAGTATGTCTGAAAAACCCAATTTAGTAGAAAACTTATAAAGTAGAAAAATTAAAGAGTTGAAAGAAGAATGCATGAAAATTATTTAAACAATATACTGTAAGAGTCAGTTTAAAAAAGGGCCTGGGGCTTGCATGGAGATGGAAAGCAGGATTTTTTTTTCTTTGCCTCCTCCTCCTCCTCCTCCTCCTCCTCCTCCTCCTCCTCCTCCTCCTCCTCCTCCTCCTCCTCCTCCTTATTCTTCTCTCTGTGTCTCTGTCTCTCTCTAGTGAACTGCCTATCAAGTGCAAAGTGAAATTATCCTCAAACATAGAAACTATAAAGATATGGTAAGTACATTGAGATAAAAATTCTGTAGAACTTAAACCTCTAGATTGAAATCATGGGGTTTTATTTGGATGAGCCTGTAATAACTCTTTAATAGAGATTCTTCATCTTACACAAGAACACTGAAGCTTATGGACATTTTCTAGAACTTTAGATTCAGAGCTGGAAAAGACTTTTTGGCCATCTAGGCCAGTGCCCTCATTTTATAGCTGCAGAAGGTGAGTCTCAGAGAAATGAGAAGATGGCACAAGATCATACACATAGTGATCCAAGTTCTTCCAACTTCAAATCTAGGATTCTTGTCACTATAGTGTACTTGTCAATGGCTGCTAAGCTAGTTATTTTCTGAGACAGGACTATATAATAGAGGTTTCCTGATTTCATAGATCACTGTGTATATGTATATATATGTATGCACTTACATAATTATGCATATATATACACACATGAGATAGCTAGGTGGCTTGGTCCTGGGACTAGGATTCAGAAAGCCTTGAGTTCAAATCCAGTCTTGGACATCTATTAGCTGTGTAATCTTGAATAAGTCATTTACTCTCTGCCTTAATTCCCTAGAGAAGAAAATGCCAAACCATTCTATTATATTTGCCAAGAAAAAACCATGGGCAGTACTGACATGCCATTAATGGTCCATTGAGTCACAGAATTGGACATGACTAAATGATTGATCAGCAATAACACACACATATATGTATACATACAGATACATACATAGATAAATATATTTATTGTTCAGTTATTTTCAGTCAGATCTGACACTTTATGACTCCATTTGGGATTTATTTAACAAAGATACAGGAGTGGTTTGCCATTTCCTTTTCCAGCTCATTTTACAGCTGAGGAAACTGAGGTAAACAGGGTTAAGTGACTTGCCCAGAGTCACACAATTAGTAAGTGTCTGATGCTGAATTTGAACTTGGGACAAGGCACTTTCTTGACTCCAGGCCTGACACTCTATCAATTTAGCTGTCTTTATACAACATACACACAGATATGCACACACGAATATTATATATATGTATATATATATATATATTATATGTACATACATATATGCAGGGAAAGAGAAAAAGAAAGAATATATTTTATATATTTTTTCTCTTGTGAAAAGCAGTGCTGAGGAAAGAAAGGAATGAAAACCATTCTTTTATTAATAGTACTCTCATTTCAAACAATGTTCAGTCAAGCATTACTACCAGCATTGTTATTGATGGTTTGTTCTTATCCTCACTTTGTAAAGTAATTTTTAAACAACAACATTCTTTCACTGTTAAAAAGAGAAAATACAACAGTTGCTCTGGAGAGTGCTGCTACTCATATTACTTCAAGAAATAATAAAAAAAAAAACTATTGGGTGACTGAGAAGCAACCATGGAATGGAAGGAACTTACAATTGTTCCAGCTATATATTTTCAGGGCAAGGGAATGCATGAACACCTTGCAAGCCAGCATAGCCTGTGCCATTTCTCCTTGTGGAGCTTTTTGTATTGCATTGTTTCTTTTCCCCATACCCAAACATTTCATTAGAAACATGTTGTAAACTCCTGTTTTCATTTCAAGGAGATCGTTGGCTATAGATTCCCATCTGACCCCCATGTGTTATGCAGTGGGGGCCAAGCTCTGCTCTCAGATGTGTTTGGAGACAGTGATTCCAACATGCCATCCTCCCAGAGGAATCTTAGTACGTTGAGGGAAATGTTGAGCTGGTTCAGGTCCAACAATGGACCCCATTCTGATCCAACAATAGGATTTCTCCTCAGTTCTTTTGTACTAAGCCTGGGTGATTTGCTCTACCCACACTAGTTTGGAAACAGTTCATTCTTCTTTTATTGTTTATTTTGATTTATGTTGGATCGAAAGAAATGCTTGAGTTTATTTTTTTTCCTGAATTGTTAAATGCTTGCGTTTCGGAGTTTTACTGTCAAAATTGTCATGGAGGGTAAGCCAAGACCATTTGGGCTTGATAGCTTCATTCATGCCAATTAGAGGAAGTTCCAGCAGTCAATTTTTGGTTTTTTAAAGTAGTTAGTTGTTTGTAGGAGTTTTGATCTTGGCTGAAGCAAGGTCCTCTAAGGCAGCTCAGGAAAAAAAAAAACAAAAAACATTGTAGTAAAAAGTATTTGGATATATATAAAATTAAATAGCTAAATGATCTGGATCAAACCAATCTCTTTCAGCCTTCATTTCTCCATCTGAAACATGGGAATAATGATATTATAAGGTCTTAGTACTGAACTTCAAATTGAAAATGATTTTAAAAGCATTGGTATGCTGTGGGATACTTTAAAAGGGGAATTCAATGGAATCTACACTTGGTTAAGCACAAACTGTTTTGCATGGACCACCCTGATTTTAAAAATACTTTGAAAATACATGAGTCGATAATAATTTCTAGATCATTACCAGAAAGTTATTGACAGACTTAATAGAAAAAACTATATGGGAAAGCTTACATAGAGAAATCTTTTAAAAGTCACTAAATTAAATTGCAGATGGTTGCATAAAATCCAGGTATTTGAGGATTTAAAATCTAAGTGTTTGGATATGTGACTGCAAGCTTCTAAGCAGCTCATTCCAAGGATACATTTCCTCTTAACCAAATGAGGGGTGAACAGATAATATTTACATTAGTCTCCATACCTGCCTCTCAAATGAAAAAGAAGGAATCATTCATGTGAATGGAAGCAGTTGAGGCTGGTTCTGGATAATAGGCCCAGCATCACATCCATTTCTGTACTCAGGGGACTTTTTTAGACAAACTCCAGTTTCACCAGCCTCTATATATCTGGATCTGACCTCATCAATACTACCTCAAATGGGAATCATTGCTAAACTTTTTTTGGAACACACTTAGAATATGGATATGGATTTTATGCCAGATCTTCACAGCATTATTTTGACTCCCTGGTAATTCATTTCCCTCATTGAAGTTCTTGCATTGTATCAGTCTCTGTTCCTAGCTGCTTCCTTTTTGACATTTCCAATAGGAAGCCGGGAAGAAATAATGGGAATATGTTTTAAAATCAGAATCAGAACTTAAATTAAATAAATGTCTTCATAAATTAAAACTGTGACTATTTACCAGAAGTAAATGACAGAGAGGCAATGTTGTATTATGGAAAAAGAGCCTATTTCTATATACAAATGACATGGATCATCTTTAACACATACAGCTCCCTAAGGGCTCACTTTATCTGAGCCATTCTGCTCCACTCCAAGCACTCTTTTTTTTTTTTTTTTTGGATACTTACAGCTCAATGTCTTGGTCATCTCCATTCCCAAGCAAACTACTCCTTTTAATCTCCCTGCTTTCCAATCACAATTTTCTGATGTGCTGGGACAACTTCATCTGAAGTTCCTGTGGACAATTATAACCTAATTGCATTCATTCCTCAATGATGAAAATACTTCTACCCTACCACATTCATCCCATTCCATTAATCCTGAAACTTTAACAGCCATTGTTCAAACGTTGCTTTCCATAACTACCCAATTAACAGGATGAAATTTATTTATTTTTAATACACATTGCTTTATGAATTATGTTGGGAGAGAAAAATCAGAGCAAAAGGGAAAAACAATGGGACAGATTAAAAAAAAAACAGAAAAAAAGAAGTGAATATAGCATGTATTGATTTACATCCAGTCTCCTTAATTCTTTTTTTTTTTTTTTGGATGCAAATGGCATTTTCTGTCCAAAATCTATTAGGATTGTGTTGAATCATTGAACCATTGAGAAAAACCAAGCCTTTCATAGTTGGATCATCACACATTCCTGCTGTTCTTATGCACGATGCATTCTTGATTCTGCTTGTTTCGCTCAGTATCAGTCCATGTAAATCTCATGTAAATCTAAAATCAGCTTGTTCATTATTTTTTATAGAACAATAATATTCCATTACCTTCATATACACAACTCGTTTAGTCATTCTCCAATTGATGGGTATCTACTTATTTTCCAATTCTCTGCTACCACAAAAAAAGAACTGGTACAAACAATTTTACGCATGTGGATCCTTTTTATTCCTTTATGATTTCCTTGGGATACAGATCCAGTAATGGCACTGCTGGGCCAAAGGGTATGCATAGTTTTATAGTTTTTTGGGCACAGTTCCAAATAGCTCTCCACAATGGTTGTATCATCTCACAATTCCACCAACAATGCAGTACTTTTCCAGTTTTCCCACATCACCTCCAACATTCATCATTGTCTTTTCCTGCCAACTTAGCCAACCGGAGAGGTGTGAGGTGGCACCTCAGAGTTGTTTTAATTTGCATTTTTCTAATCAATAGTGATTTAGAGCATTCGAACTATAGATGACTTTAATTTTGTCATCTGAAAATTGTTCATATCTTTTGACCACTTATCAATTGGGGAATGACTTGTATTCTTATACATTTGACACAGTTCTTTATATATTTTAGAAATGAGACCTTTAACAGATATACTGTCAGTAAAGATTTTTCCCAGGTTTTTATTTTCCTTTTAATCTTGTTTCTTTTGCTTTTGTTTGTTCAAAAACTTTAATGTAATAAAAGTTGTTCATTTTGTCTTTCATAATGTTCTCTAGTACTTCTTTAGTCATAAATTTCTCCCTTCTCCAAAGATCTGATACATAAATTATCCCTCATTCTCCTAATTTGTTTATGTTATCATTCTTTATGCCCAAATCATGCATCCATTTTGACCTTATTTTGGTACAGGGTATGAGATGTAGGCCTATGCTAAGTTTCTGACATATTATTTTCCAGTTTTCTCAGAAATTTTTTGTAAAATAGTGAGTTCTTATTCCAGAAGCTTGTGTTTGGGGGTTTATCAATTACTAGATTGCTATGGGCCTTGATGATTGTGTTGTGTGTATCTAATCACTGATCTACCACTCTGTTTCTTAGCTAGTACCAAATGGTTTTGATGACTGCTGCTTTATAATATAGTTTTAGGTTTGGTACTGCTAAGCCACCATCCCTTGTTATTTTTTCATTAATTCCCTTGATATTCTTGAACTTTTGTTCTTCCAGATGAATTTTGTTATTATTTTTTTCTAGTTATATAAAATAAAGTTTTGACAGTTTGATTGGTATGGCACTGAAGAAGACCAATTTAGGCAGAATTGTCATTTTTATTATATTAGCTTGGGTTAACTATGAGCAATTGCTATTTTTCCAGTTGTTCAGATCTGAACAATAAACTATAATTAGAACTATAGTTCGAATGCTCTAAATCACTATTGATTAGAAAAATGCAAATTAAAACAACTCTGAGGTGCCACCTCTCCAGTTGGCTAAGTTGGCAGGAAAAGATAATGATGAATGTTGGAGGTGATGTGGGAAATAAATGTGAGAAGTGTTTTATAATTGCGTTCATATAGTTCTAGTTTTTGTCTTGGCAAGTAGACCCACAAGTATTTTATTTTGTCTACAATAATTTTAAATGGAATTTCTCTTTCTATCTCTTGCTGATTGGCTTTGTAAGTAATATATAGAAATGATGATGATTTGTATGGGTTTATTTTATATCCTACAACTTTGCTAAAGCTGTGAATTGTTTCCAGTA
Organism: Myrmecobius fasciatus; assembly: GCA_023553655.1. Taxonomy (NCBI): domain Eukaryota; kingdom Metazoa; phylum Chordata; class Mammalia; order Dasyuromorphia; family Myrmecobiidae; genus Myrmecobius; species Myrmecobius fasciatus. Next base: position 42,181 of record JAJPUD010006510.1, read on the forward strand.
GGTTTTTGGATTATTTTCTAGGATTCTCTAAGTATATCATCATGTCATTTGCAGAGAGTGATGGTTTTATTTCCTCATTGCCTAATCTAATTCCTTTAATTTCTTTTTTCTTTTCTTATTGCTAAAGCCAACATTTCTAGTACAATGCTGAATAATAGTGATGATAATGGACATCCTTGTTTTACCTTGATCTTATTGGGAATGCATTCACCTTCTCTCCATTACAAATAATGCTTGCTATAGATTTTAGATAGATACTGCTTATTATTTTAAGGAAAGCTCCCTTTATCCCTATGCTCTCTAGTGTTTTTAGTAGGAATAGGTGCTGTATTTTGTCAAAAGCTTTTTCTGTATCTGCTGAGATTATCATTTGATTTCTGTTGGTTTTATTATTTATATGGTTGATTATGGTAATAATTTTCTTGATATTGAACCAGCCCTCTATTCATGATATAAATTCCACTTGGTCATAATATATTATCATACTGATAAGTTTCTATAATCTTTTAGCTAATAGTGTATTAAATTTTTTTGCATCAATATTCATTAGGGAGATTGGTCTGTAATTTTCTTTCTCTGTTTTGGCTTTTCCTGATTTAGGCATTAGTGCCATATTAGTGCCATGGTGTCCTTCTTTACCTATTTTTCCAAATAGTTTACATAGTATTGGAATTAATTGTTCTTTAAATGTTTGATAGAATTCACTTATGAATCCATCTGTCTCTGGAGATATTTTTCTTAGGGAGTTCATTAATGACTTGTTCAATTTCTTTTTCTAAAATGGGACTATTTAAGTTATTTATTTCTTCTTCTGTTAACCTGGGCAATTTATATTTTTGTAAATATTCATCCATTTTGGTTAGATTGTCAGACTTTCTGCCATAGAGCTGGGCAAAATAGCTCTTAATTATTGCTTTAATTTTTTTATCATTGGTTGTAAGATTATCTTTTTATTTTTGATGCTGATGATTTGATTTTTTTCTTTCCTTTTTCTGATCAAATTAACCAAAGGTTTATCTTTTTTGTTTTTTTTTTTCATAAAACAAATTCTTAGTTTTATTTATCAGTTCAATAGTCTTCTTAGTTTCTATTCTATTAATCTCTCCTTTGAGCTTCAGAATTTCTAATTTGATATTTAATTGGGGGTTTTAAATGTTTTCTTTTTCTAGCTTTTTCAGTTGCATGCTCAATTAATTGTTCTCTTTCTCTATTTTATTCATGTAGCTATTTAGAGTTATAAAATTTCTCTTAAGATCGGCTTTGGCTGCATCTCATAGATTTTGGTATGTTATCTCATTATTGTCATTCTCTTAGATGAAATTATGTATTGTTTCTGTGATTTGTTATTTGATCCACTCATTCTTTAGAATTAAATTATTTAATTTCCAATTGGTTTTTAGTCTATCTTTCCCTGGACCTTTATTGATTATAATTTTAATTACATTGAGGTCTGAAACACAAGCATTTACTATTTCTGCCTTTCTACGTTTGATTGTGAGGTTTATATGCCCTAATACATGGTCAATTTTTGTGTAGGAGCCATGTATTGCTAAGAAAATTCAGCATTGCTTTCTGTCCCTATTCAATTTTCTCCAGAGGTACATCATATTTAGGTTTTCTAGGAGCCTATTAACCTCCTTAGTTTCTTTCTTATTTATTTTGTGGTTAGATTTGTCTGATTTTGAGAGGGAAAGATGAGGTCCCCCACGAATAGTTTTGCTCTCTATTTCTTCTTGTAACTCACTTAAAATCTTCTCTAGGAATTTGCCTGTTCTACCACATGGTGCATACACATTTAGTATCATTTCTACTTCATTATTTATGGTACACTTTATCAATATATATTTTCCCTCCTTATCTCTTTTAATAAGATATATTTTTACTTTTTGCTTTATCTGAGATTAGAATTGCTACCCCTGCTTTTTTTTTACTTCAGCTGAAGCATAATAAATTCTGTTCTAGCCTTTTACCATTACTTTGTGTCTTTCTGTGTCAAATGTGTTTCTTGTAAAAAACAGATTGTAGGATTCTGTTTTTTAATCCACTCTGATATTCAATTCTGTTTTATGGGAGAGTTCATCCTATTCATATTCACAGTTATAATTACCAGCTTTTTATTTCCTTCCCTCATCCTGTTTTCTCTTTTTCCCTCTATATTTTTGTTCTCTCTTTCCACCCTGTCCTTAGTCCTGTGGTTTTTTTTGCCCACCCTACCCACTATCTTATCTCCTATCATCCTACCCCCTCTCTTACTAGTGTTTTTTTTTACTCACTTTACCCACTACCTTATCTTCTATCTGCTCCTCCCCCCTTCTCTTATCTTTTCCCCTATTGTTTTTGCCCTCCCTTCTATTTTTGCCCTCCCTTTTCTTTTCCTCTTTCTCCTCCTATTTTCTAATAGGGTTAAATAGATTTCTATACCCAACTGGAACCAAAACTGAAGAGATCAAGCTTCAGACAATGCTCATCCCCTCCCTTCCTTCCCTCAGTAATAATAGGTCTTTGCACTTCTTCATGTGAACTAATTGTCCCTTTATACTGCCCCTTTCCTCTTTTTTCCAGTACAGACCTTTTCCCCACCCTTAATGTTTTTTTTCATTGATGTCATCATCAGAGTCCATTCACAATTATGTCCTCAGTTCATTTTATACCCCTCTTTATCTGCCCCACTGACAGCTCTCGAGTTACAGCTATCATTTTCCCATCTAGTGATGTAAACAGACTAACCTTTAAATAATATATATTTCCCCCTGTTTACCTTTCTGTGGTTCTCTTGAGTCCTATGTCTGTATATTAAATTTTCTATTTAGTTCTGTTTTTTCTATAGAAATGATTGAAAGTCTCTTACTTCATTCAAACTCCATTCCCTCCCCTGAAAAATGATGCTGAGTCTCCCTGGAAGTTAATTCTTGGTTATAACCCTAGGTCCTTTGACTTCCAGAATATGATATTCCAGGCCCTTCATTCCTTTATTGTAGAAGCTGCCAGATTCTGGGTAATTCTGACTGTTGCTCCTTGATATTTGAATTGTTTTTGCTGGCAGCTTGAAGTATTTTTTCCTTCAGATTGCAGCTCTGGGGTTTTGTAACAATGTTCCTTAGGGTTTTCCTTGTGTGATCTCTTTCCGAAGGTGATTGATGGGTTCTTTCAATGAGTGTTCCCCACTCTTCTAGAACATTGGGGCAGTTTTCCTTAATGATCTATTGCAGAATGCTATCCAGGCTTTTTTTTTTTTTTTTGGTCATGGCCTTTAGTTAGGCCAATAATTTTTAAATTGTCTCTTCTGGATCTATTTTCCAGGTTGGCTGTTTTTCCAATGAGGTATTTCACATTTTCTTCCATTTTTTCATTCTTTTTAGTTTGTTTGACTGATTCTTGCTATCTCACAGAGTCATCAGCTTCCATTTACCCTGTTCTGTTTTTTAATGTGTGATTTTCTTCAGTAAGTTTTGGTATCTTTTTTTCCATTTGATTAATTCTACTGTTTAAGGAATTGCTTTCTTCAATTTTTTGCCTTCCTTTTCCAAACTGTTGACTCTCTCATACATCTCATTTCCTTTCTCATTTTTTCTTCTACCTCTCTTATTTTCCTTTTAAAGTCTCTTATGAGCACTTCTAAGAAGCTTCTTTGGACTTTAGACCAATTCATATTGAGATTTCTTCTGTGGACATTCTGTCCTCAACTAAGTTTGTGTTTTGGTCTGCCCTGTCACCATACTATCTTTCTATAATCAAAGTTCTTTTCTGTTTCTTGTTCATTTTCTTTCCTTTTCTTTTGGTATTTCCTCTATTTTTTTTTACTTTTATGGCGGATCTCTGCTCCTGGGGTAAAGGGGGAGATGTCCCAAACTTCCTGTGCAGCTTTGAGCCTTGGCTTTGAGCACAGGGGCCCCTTGTGTTTGTGGGGGGGTAGCTTTGCTTGCTCTTTTCAGGAAACAGCCTGGTTTCCCAGAATTTGCCTTCTGAGCTGGGACTGGAAGCTGCCCCACTGAATTGCTCTTCTACTGAACCAGGACAGAGTGTCTTAATTGATGATTTTCTATGAATAAGCACCCTCTTACCAGCTTTCCCAGAGTCTATCTGACCTGGGCTGAACACCCTTTTCACCCTAGTGAGACTGACCTTTCTTGAAGTTTTTCCAGTCTACCTTGAGCTGGAGAGTGGTTTCATTCCATCAGACTCTGTTTAGAGGCTTGGTTACACATGATTTTTGAGGGAAACTGGGAGAATTTGAGCAACTTCCTCACTTTAGTTTCCCACCTTAGCTCCACTCTGGAACAATTCCCATCTTCTTCAACCCATGATTTTCTCCATTAAATGTTATACATACCTTCCACTATGCCTTCTGGAATGCTTGTTCCATAGATAATAAGCCAGATTTCATCTTAAGCCTTTCTCTATTACACTCCTTACATTTTCTTACATACACTGAGACCTGACTCCCTCCCAATTAAACAACTTCCCTGGCTACCCTTTCTAGCACTGGTTAAGCTTTCACTCATACTCCTTGACTCATTGTTCCTGGTAGGGTAGTAGAATTACTCCTTATTTTACATTGCCACTTTCAGACTCTTCCCCTACAACCATTATTCAATAATGTCTCTTCCTTTGAGTTTCATTCAGAACACATTTACCATTTAATTCAGATAAACATAGCACTCTTCCCCCAGTATTCTTCCTTCCTCAATGAATTCAGTATTTGGCTTACCATTTTTCTACTTTCCCAAACTCCCGTTCTCTTAGTAGACCATTTCAACATACACATTGATGCTCCTCCTAACTTCTCAGTTCTTCAAATTCTTCTTTTCCAATATCTATTCTTCTATTTGACCACAGGTACACACAGAGGTGGTCATACTTTTGATTGTGTCACCACTTATAAAGGCTCCACTTCCATGTTTGTGAATGCAGAAATTCTTTTATCTGATCACATCCTGTTGTCATTATATTTCTCCTTCTGCCTTGCAACTTTAAATCCTATTCTTTGCCATTGCTGTGACCTCTAATCTTTCCACTCAGCTATTTCCCTTGCTGTAGCCCCTTTATGCTTACTTTCTCTTCCCTACTCCATCTTGACCTTGTGGTGAACCAGTTCAACTCTCCACTCCTCTCTTACCTCAAGTCCCTTGCACCTTTATCCTATTGAAGATCTAGACCTTCCAAACATAACCTTGGAATATTCCAAAAAATTTTTTCCTTGGCTCCTATTCACATATTGCTAAACAAAGCTAGAGAAAATTAGGAAACTATGCCAATTGGACTACAAATTTATATTACATAGTCTCAACAAGGTTCTCATTGAAACAGGCCTATCCTTTTATACTTCCCTTATCAACTCATTACTTAATACAGCAGCTTTTATAAAATATTTTCATTGTTCTTTAAATATTCTACAGTTTCCCTTCCCCTTATCCTCTCGATTAAGAAACTTGCCTCATATTTCACTAAAAAAAATTGAGGTGATTTGCAGAGAACTACCTCTTCTCCCCTGTTCTTTATTTCACACCATTCATCCTTCATAACCTGGCCCCTTCCTACTTTTCTTATATTTACTTTTACTTTATTTTTCTTCTTACATTTTTCTCCTCTCTATGAAATAAAAGGAAAGAAGGAAGAAAAGAGAAATATAAGAAAATGAAATAATTATATATATTTATATATATATATTAACTAACTAAATATAATAGTCACAGTCTGTTAAAGCTGGCAGAGATATAGAATAATCAAATATAATTCTTTAATAGCTAGTGAGAGTTAGGGATGTTAAGAGACTTGTCTAAAGGGAGAGAGAGTGAGGGAGAGAGAGACTTCAGAGAGCCCTGTTCTCTTCTATCTCCCTGCCTCTACTTCTCCAATTCATTGTCTGGAGAGCTGTCATGTTTTTATTATTAGGTACTACCTCTGACTATGTCACCTGCCTCCTCCAGAAACTACAGTGATTTCTTATTTGGTAGGACAAAATACAAACTGCTTTTTCACACTTCTGGCTATAATATGTTTCTATACTAGTTTCATATTGTTTCTCCTCATATAAAAAGTAGCTTACTGTTACCAACTGGCCCCAATTCTATACATTTATAAAACCACATTTTCTTTGGTGAATGCATCTTTAATAGCATTTAAGATTTGTGGATTAGGATTTCAGAAAAACCTGGAAAGACTTATATGAACAGATGCAAAATGAAATAAGAAGAACCATGAGAACATTGTACATAGTAACAGCAATCAACTATGTAAAATTATCACCTATGAATGACTTAGCTCTTCTTAGCAATATAATAATCCAAGACCTTTATAAAAGACTTGATAGAAAATGCTATTCACATTTAGAGTCTGAATGCAAATCAAAGCATACTATTTTCACTTTTAAATTGTTTGTCTGGGGGTTTTTCTTTTAGTTTGTTTTTTTCTTTCACAACAAGACTAATATAGAAATGTGTTTTACATTGTTACAAATATATAAGCCATATTTAATTGTTTACCATATTAGGGAAGAGGGAAGCAAAGAAGGGAAGGAGAAAATTTGGAACTCAATTAAAAATGAATATTAAAAATTATCTTTACATGTAATTGGGAAAAATAAAATGCTATTTAAAAATAAAATAAAAATTAAATTAAGTTTAAAAAATATTTTAGTTCAAACAAGAGAGATATATGGGAAGGGATAAAGCAAACATTTCTAGTCTTTTAAAACAACTTGCAATCTGGCTTCCAACCTCTTTGTTCAATTGTTTTCTCCAAAGGTACTAATGATCTCTTAACAAAAAACCCAATAATCTTTTCTTAATCCATATTCTCCCTTAAAATTGTCTTGTATTTATTTTGTCTATAGTTGGTATACAGTGCCCTGGTTGTTTTTTGAGGCAACTATGCTCTATATTGGATAGAGCCCTGGATCCAGATTCAGGAAGATAGGAGTTCAAATCTAATCATAGACACTTAATAGTTGTTTGACTGTGGACAAATCCCTTAATTTCTTTGTGCCCCAGCATTGTCAGCTGTAAAACTGAGATAGTAATAGCATCTTTTCTCCTAGGTTGGGTTAAAGGTCAAATGAGACAATACTTTAAAAAAAATTATGCTTAGTACAGTGACTGGAATGTAATAGGTGCTTAGTAAATGCTTGTTCCAGCTTTCCTTCCCCGGATAAAATATAAGGTTTTTGAGGGAAAGGAAAATTTTGGTTTTGTTCTTTTCCTTTCCCTCAAAGACCTTATGGGGGAATCATGTCCCTTGGTAAAGAAGTCTCTGTCCTTCCAGCGTTCTAGGGAGCAATTATTTCTTTCTTGAGAAATTCTGCCTGAAAAGACTAACTGAGAATTCTTTTGTGTTGTTTGGTAAGCAATACCTTGGGTGTTATGAGGAAAGTGATGGTGATGCATTTGAGTGTTAGTATTTCTTTTAACTCTTGTCAGAGCACGTTAGAATTATTGGAAGCATCTAGATGACACAAACATATTAAGTGAAGATAACTAGTCACATAAAAAAGTTTAGGGAAAAAAATCTCTGCTTGGTTTTTACAAACTGTCTTTACAGCAAATGGGTATTCTATTCAATTATAGAAGTTACTTTTTGATAATAATTTGGAGATCTTACTTTTTTTCTCTCCTCTATCACCTTTCATTCCTTACAATTAAAAAGTAAGACTTTGCTTTAACCATTCAGTGAGCTAGTTTTTAGTTTCTTGCTCTTAAAAGCAATTGGAACGTACTATAGTCACTTAGTTCTAAGTCCTCCAGGTAGGGAGTCAATTAGCACATACAGGAAGAGGATATATTCAACAAAGGACTGTTATTTCCATCTTCTTGGAGTGTCCTAAGTATTTTACCAAAACAACCTACAGTCCTTAAAGAAGTGGTAGTGAGTTTAAAAGGAAAACTGTTTCATAAAACTGTCCCTTGCCAATGATGCTTCTCTATGCCAATGGGTGTGTGATCTTGTCAATTTGGGAACACCCTCTAACTATGTGGATCACAACTAGACATGCCTATCTTGCTCCAATATTTTCCAAATCTTTCTATGCATATTTGCAATTGGGAGCCCACCCAATGTGCTGGAGTCATCCCTTTAACTCTTCTAGCATTCCAAGGGCACCAAGGGGGAGGATCAGTTATTTTTTACTCTTGCTATGCGACCAGTTATAATAATAATAATTGTTATAATTATAAGAAGAAAAAGAATTTATGATACTTTAAGATTTACAAATAATTTTTACAAATATTATCCATTTATTTTTACAACAACCCTGGGAGATTGGTTATTATTTTCTCTCTCTATATATATATATATTTTTTACAGATTGGTGGCCTGGGGTTGCTGCTATTCTTCAGCAGAGTCTGAGGGAAAGTGATGTGGTTCTCTCTCTCAGAGTGTCTAGCTCTCTTTTCTACATTGACTTGCTTGCCTTTTTAATAAGAGTCAATCAATAGTTGATGAAAATTGCAACTTTGGGGAAGGAGAAGGTACCAGAGAGGGGCTACCCACAAACCTCATATATCTATACCTTACTCTTAGGGTCCTAGAACAGAGAAAAAAACAAAATCTGGAGTGGGGGAAGTACATATCTATATTCACAACTGTAGTTCCTGAACCTCTTTTGATATGCTTCCCATTTTCACAAAACCAGTCACAAATGACAGGTGAAATATATCACTTTCTCCCTATAGGTTTCTGCTTCTTTATCTGTAAAATGATAATAGAATAGATAGCCCTGAGACTTTCTACCTTTTATAATCTATAAATATGCATTTCCTGTCTGACCACTAACATGATTAATATATTCACCTACATGTAATTTTTTTTTGCTGGTTAAGTGTTTTTTTTTTAATTAAAGCTTTTTATTTGCATAACACATGTATTCGTAGTTCTTCAACCTTGACCATTACAAAGCTTTCTATTACAAATTTTCCCCCCTATTCTCCTCTCCTCCCCTAGATGGCAGGAAGTCCACTACATGTTAATTATATCAAAATACTTGACAAGTCGAATATATGTATACATATTTCCACACTTATCTTGCTCTGCAAGAACAATCGTATCTACATGAAAAAGGAAACCCAATGCAAACAAACATCTATAGAGAGCATGAAAATGATATGTTGTAGTCAATAGCTCATGTCCCTCTCTGGATGTATATATGGCCATGGGAACTGGTTTGAAACATTTCATTGTTGAAGAGAGCCATGTCCATTAGAACTGATCATTATATAGTATTGTTGTTGCTGTGTATAATGATCTCATGTTCTGCTCATTTCACTCAGCATCAGTTCATGCAAGTCTCTCCAGGCCTCTCTGAAATCGTCTTGCTGGTCATTTCTTACAGAGCAATAATATTCCATAACATTTATATACCATAATTTATTCAGCCACTCTCCAATTGATGGGCATCCATTCAGTTTCCAGTTTCTAGCCACTACAAAAAGGACTGCCACAAACATTCTTGCACATGTGGGTCCCTTTCCTTCCTTTAAGATCTCTTTGGGATATAAGCCCAATAGAAACACTGCTGGGTCAAAGGGTATGCACAGTTTGATAACTTTTTGAGCATAGCTCCAAATTGCTCTCCAGAATGGTTGGATCCATTCACAATTCCACCAACAACTACATGTAATTCTTAATGGAAAAGTCTCTTTCTTTCAAACTCTAGCTCTAAACTTCACTGGTTTCTTTCTAGTTGCAACTACAATCCCACTTTCTACAGGAAGCCTTTCCCAATCTCTCTTAATTCTAGTGCCTTCCCTCTACTAATTATTTCCTATTTATCCTATATATAGTTTATCTGTACAAAACTATCCATGTTGTTCACCTCTTCCCTATTAGACTATATGTTCCTCCAGAACAGGGACTACACACACACACACACACACACACACACTATATACATACACACACACACATATATACACATACACATATGCATACAAATGCATGTACACACGTATATATACACACAATACATATACACACACCCACATATATTTTTATATGTGTACACATATCCTACATATTATGTATATATGTATAAATATGTATTTATGTAATATGTACAAATATAATATATTATATGTAACAAAATTTAATTCATATATAATATAATATAATATATGTATATATGCCCTAGCACTAAGCACTTCCATAGCAGGCACTTGGCAAATGTTTGACTGAGAAAAGGAAAGTGTATTAGTAAATATTGATAAAGATGAAATTCTCACAGTAAGATGTTTGTTCTACTGAAGAGGAATAGTTGCAAAGGAATGTTTTAATCTAATATCTTTATTGTCACCTTCATTTGCCTTAGGATAGAAGACTTCCTGAGTGTAAACAAACATTTTGTGGGAAGGAAAAGGGTCTGTTGGAAAAACAGTGGAAAAATTGGATGCTTGGAAAATTCGCACTTTATAATTTGGACAAAGGCTGCTGGTTGATTTTTTTCCTTCCCGCCAAGACATTTCCACTTAGGATTCAAAAAAACCACATTTTGATATTGGATTTAGAAACAAATTCTAAGACACATATTTGCCAGGCTCCATGCATGGAATTCCCCGATAATCATAGTATGAATCATAAAAGAGTAAACCCCAAATCTCCCATCCTCTCCCCTGTCTTTTGCTTTCTTGAATTTCTGAAAAAGATAATCTCTTTCTACTGAAAAGCAGCATGAAACATGTAGTTTGTAACATCTAATATAACTATTAGGGCAGGGCAGCAAATAAGCATTTATATAACACCTACTATGAACTAGGCACTGTTAAGTATTTTCTTTCTTTTTTTTTTCTTTAAACAAATCCTAACTCATTTGATCTTCATAACAACCCAGGGGAAGGGACTATTGTTATATCCATTTCACAGTTGAGGACACTGGGGCAAACTGATGTTATGTGACCTGTAGGTTAATTGTAGGATATCACAGGAGTAAATGTCTGCAGCTGGATCTGAACTCAGGTCTTCCTGACTTCAAATCCGATGCTGTATCCATCCTAGATGCCTCTATTACAAATCATAATATAAATCTGCCTGATCCTTTATTAACAAGCACTCAAATTATCAGACTTTGTAACTAGAACAATTAGAAAAAGAATACATGATAAGAGCCCCACAGAATACCTCTGTGGTTAGCTATAAATGACCAATATTCGATGACTAATATTGAAAATGTCAGTTGTTACCATTTAAAGGAGCCTTTTGTCTATTGGCTTCTTTTACTTCTTCCTGGAATGTGTGTGGAGAGAGAAAGAGAGGGAGAGAGACAGAGAGGGAGAGAGGGAGAGGGAGAGAGAGAGAGAGGGAGAAAAAGAGAGAGGGAGAGAGAGAGAGGGAGAGAGAGAGAGGGAGAGAGAGAGAGGGAGAAAGAGAGAGAGGGAGAGAGAGAGAGAGAGAGAGAGAGAGAGGGAGAGAGAGAGAGGGGGGGGGAGGGAGGGAGAGAGGGAGAGAGGGAGGGGGTGAAATGGAGGGGGAGAGGGGGAGGGGGAGGAAGAGAGAGGGGGAGGGAGGGAAGTGGGATGGAGTGGGGATGGACGTTGGCATGTTTCAGCTGATAATATGTCACTAAATTATAAGTTTCTGGAGGTCAGGGACTATGCTTTGACTGTTCCTGTATCCCCAGCACTTAGCATCATACCTGGTACATAGTAGGTGGTATATAAATGATTATTGGCTGATTATTCACTGGAGAGTAGAAGATGAAAGTCATGGTGGATAACAAGAGGTTGAAGCACCAAGCACCAAACTGACTGGTTTGAGCCTAAGGAAAGACTTTTTTTCAAAGAAAGTTGTCTCTGAATGTTACCATACATCAAATCTGTAAAGTGTGTTCAATTTAATGGAAAACCAGGAAGGAAGACCTAGCAACTTAATGCTATCCTGAGACTTTGGGAAAGATGTTGAGCTCTTCCCTGCTTCTTAAATGGTACTTTTGCTCAATTGACTGTAACAGTTTTGGCCAGGACAAAATTTGCTGTGGAGAGAGGTATGAGTCTTGGGTGTATAGAGAAGCATTTTAAGATTCTTGAGTGAATAAAGGTTAATTGCATACCAATTATCTTTGTCTTTCTATGTTTTCTTCTGGAAGTCCATTAGGGCTGCGGACACTGCCAGGCAAAGTTATAGTGGCAGCTGCTGGATTATTAGGGGTAAAGGAGATGGGGCTTTGAAAGTGAGGAGGGGGAAGCTTGATGCTCCTGAAAGATTTTGCAATGGTTCCAGCTTGTAGGAAGCCCAACCCCATGGAAGCAAATAGCTTTAAAATGGATGGCCTCAGGTAGAAAAAAAGTTATAAAAGAAAAATGGAAAATCAGACACAATCAGTGTGAATATGAAGGCTCTAGCCAGCAGACAATTTCAAACAGACTTGCAGAGGGATTTTGAAGAGGTATTCAGACAGGATGCTGAGTCTTCTTGGATATAAATGAACATACATGTGGCCCATGTGATATGTATAGGCGGGAGACAGATGACCTGTTCCCACTCTTTTCTTTTTGGCAGAGAGAGTGGGCTACAAGAGCTCTCTCCTTGGGTGGGAGATGTTTTCCTAATGGTTAAAGGAAAACTTTTGGTTGCTGGCTTACAAGTGGCCACACACCACCCTGACTAATTATATTTTGAAGGATGTGAGTGAAACTTTGCATAATTGAGGAAAGATTGGATTGGCTTTCTTTCACTTGCTTCTTGGGGAAGCAACTCAACAGCTGAAACAATAGGTGCCAGGAGACAGAGTTAAAGAACCATAAACCTGAACTGTTAGACATCTTGTCTTCCTTACTTTCTGGCTGACTTTATCTGTATTTCTATTCTGATGTACCTATCCTTATGTCATTCATGTTAGGCAGCTAGATGGCATAGCCGGTGGAGTATGGATCTTGAAGTTAGAAAGACCTGAGTTTGAGTGTTGCCTCAGACACTAAGTAGCTGTCTGAATTTAGACAAGTAACTTCACTTTTCCTAAGCCTCAATTTCTTCATCTGTCAAATGGGATAATAATAGGACCAACTTCAGTGGGTTATTGTGAGCATTTAAATAAGGTATGTGTGTGTATATATACCTATATATAATATTTATGTACATGCATATATATACACATATATACATACATGCACACATATACATATAGTGCTTTGTAAATATTTAAAAGTCATGTAAATATAATTTTTTTTTTGCTGAGGCAATTGGGGTTAAATGACTTGCTTAGGGTTACACAGCTAGGAAGTATTAAGTATCTGAGGCCAGATTTGAACTCAGGTCCTCCTGACTTCAGGGCTGGTGCTCTATCCATTATGCCACCTAGCTGCCTCTAACTATCAATTCTTAATATGGATTTTGGATGCACCCTATATATTTTATTTATATTTTATATTGATTTAATATTTTAATGTTTATATTAGCAATATTATATGTCCTTTTATTTATATTTAAAGACCTCTCAGTGATGTAGTGAATAGTGTGCTGGGCTCAGAAACAAAGAGAATTGAGTCCAAATCCTTTCTCAGATACTCAAAAGCTGTATGACCCTGGGCAGATCACTTAACCTCATTCAGACTCAGTGTCCCCATTTGTAAATGAGGATAATGATAGTACATACTTTAAAAATGAGATAGCATATATAAAGTACTTTGCAAAACCATGTGCTATTTAGGCTTTTATTTGGCTTTCCATTTTTGTTTCTATTTCTTTCTTTTGCTAGAAAACTGGAATTCTATCTCAGGATAGAATACAGTCATCCCCCTTCTGTTGTAGAGGCTCTCTTTAATATTAAATGTTCAGCGATGTAAGTGCAACAGCCTAAAAGGCTGTAGATCCTGTCAACTGTGGAACTATCAATCAATCAATATCAAGTGTCAGCTATGTGCTGTGCTAAATACTGGTAAAACAAAGCAAAACCGAGGCAATCAGCCCCACTTATTATGTGCCAGGCATTGTACAAATAACTTTAAAAAATTATTTCAGTCTTCAGAACAACTATAACATTATCCTCATTTTAGAGCTGAGGCAATGGAGGCAGACAGTGATTAAGTGATATACCCAGAGCTACATAGCTGGTAATGGTCTAAGGCTAGACTTTAATTCAGGTCTTTTTGATTCCAAGCCTATCATTCTACTGTCTGTATCACCCAAAGCTGCCAATGGAGATCAAAAGATCTGAATTTGAGAACTGTTATTTACAAAGTCTGACCACTGGGCATGTTATTTTACCCCTTTATGTCTCATTTTTCCCATCTATAAAATATGGGTTCTAATTATAGTATCATTGTGATGAGGGTGAGGGGGAAATGGTAGGATAAAAAATAGAAAACTCATTGCTGAACAATGGAAAACATCTTGGGTTTGAAATTAGAGAATCTGGATTTGAATCTTATCTTTGTGATAATTCTGTGCAAATGATTTAATCTCTCCAAACCACAGATCCTCACCTGAAAAAATGAGGGGCTTGGTTTAGCTAATGTCTAAGATTTCTTACAGCTCTAGATTATGGTCCTACTCTGGCTGATAGCATTGTGAATTGATTCATTTACTCCAGAAATATTCTGGCATTATATTAAAAAATGTGAAATTTCTGAAAAGTTTTCAAACCAAAAATCCCATGATTGATATTGTGTTCTCTAAGGTGATTGACAGTCAAAAAAAGGTACAAAAATATTTATAATGCCAGTAGGTGTGATAACAAAAACTTGGAAGTACAAATACATGCCTAATAAGTCAATTATGTCTGAACAAATTATGGCATATAATATAATGGAATATCATTGAATCATAATGAATAATTAATATGAAAAACAAAAGAAAAAATTTGGGGAGACTTTTATAAAGTGATTCAAAGTGAAAAAAAAAACTAGAAAAAACATCATATCCAAGGACTGCAAAACATATAATTAAAGTCCACCTGGAAAAGGAACAACTCATTAAAAATGATGGCCAGTGTTAATCCTGTACTACCAAAGTTAAAGGTGTCTCACCTCCTATACATTCACAATCAATAAATTGAGTAGTGGAGGTACTTTTTGTGAGGGAATTTGTTTGCATGTAAGTTGAGAAGTATCATTAACTTAAAAGAAAGAAACCATTGGTAGAGTGATATAAATGCATTACACTTATTATCCAAGGCAGCTAGGTGGTATAATGGATAGAGCACTTGAGCCTGGAGTCAGGAAGATTCAACTTTGTGAATTCAAATCTGACCTCACACACTTATTAGCTATGTGACTCTGGGCAAGTCACTTAACCCTAAATTTGCATGTTTCCTCATTTGTAAAATGAACTTGAGAAGGAAATATCAAACCATTTTCGTATTTTTGCCAAAACACCACCAAGTAGGGTCATGAAGAGATGGACAAGAATGAAATGACTCAACAACCAATTATAGAAATAATTAAAAGCAAGGGCACTAGTGAAGCAATAGTGTCATTGGAAAAAGAAACTTTTTTTTCCAAGATTAAATTTTAGCTGTTTTCAGTATTAAAGGAAGAAATGTTGTATTTCCTGAAAGAGAGTCGTCTTTTCTGGAAAGTGAATTTCTGGACTTAAAATCTAGAGGACTGAGTTAGTTCTAATCTTCCCTTTGAATCTAAGAAGTGACTGAAAAATTCACTTCATCTTTCTAGGTCTCAGCTTCATCATCTGTTAAATGAGAGGGTTAGATTAGATTGCTTGCAGCTCAGAAATTCTCCATTTCTTTGTCCTAATATAACAAGAACTGACATTTACATACTGCTTTTCATATATTATTTCACTTAAGCCTCACAAAATCCTATGAGGGTTTTTTTTTTTAAATCAGACCATGATTTCATTGGTAGAGGGAATTCCTTCTATCAATGCAGATGTACAACTCAAAAGTCTTTGAGAGTTAGTTGTTTGGGGTCCTTGGAAGTTCAATAACTTGTTATTATTGAATCTTTTCATTTATGTGGGATTATTTTTGACCCCAATTGGGATTTTCTTGGTAAAGAAACTGGAGTGATTTGCCATTTCCTTTTCCAGATCATTTTACAGATGATAAAACTGGGGCAAACAGGGTAAAGTGACTTGCCCAGAGTAATACAGCTATTAAGTGTCTAAGGTTAGATTTGACTCACAAAAATGACTCTAGGACTGTGTTCTACCCACTGTGCCTCCTAGCTAGCCTGTTAAATAATTTACCCAGACTCTAAAACCGATAGCAGAGATCAGACTTGAACCTAGGCCTTCCTAATTCTAAGGCTTGCTCCCTATTCATTATACTATACTACCTCTTAAGGAAGTTAATGCAGGTTTTTTAAAATTTCCATTTTATGGATAAAGAATCTTAAACCAAGAGAGGTTAAATAATTTACCCACAGTCACCAAGATAATGTAAAGACCAGGACTGAAATCTAGAGTTTTCTGATTTTAAATTTAATTTTTTTATTTTTTAATTAAACTATAGTGCTTTGTTGACCACAGCCTTAGAAAAGGAGATGCCTAGGGAAAAAACAAATTACTGTCTTCTCCCCTCCAAGCTATTTCTCTCCTTTCCCCCTTCCTTTTCATCTGACACTCTTCCCTTCAAATCATGACAGGGAAGGGACACGAGAAAGATAAAGAAATTATTTCTTTTGACCTCCCACAACCTTAACATCTCTAATCCTAGCACCTGTTGAATGCTGTTTTTTTTCCCCTTAGCCAGCAGTTTAGACATTTAACAGCTGTATTGTGGCATATACTGTCACAACTAATGCCTGAACTTAAAGGCATATCCAAACAACCTTCAGTTTCCATGTCATTTTTATGGGATGTGTATTTCTAGGCATTACACCATTCTCCATTCACGTGGACGAACTGGCCCAGAGAAATGGTGCTGATGTTGGGATGGGTGGTGGCCCACTAATATAGTAGTTCTGAAGTGGTATAATGTTAGGAATTTTATTTTCCCATCTCTAAGGGGGAATAGTACTAAGGAGCAGTTTGGGTCCTCTTTTGAAATTTTCCCTGGAGAGGTGTTAGATGTTGCTATGTTCTTCACAGTTCAACAAAAGCTAGTGATGGAGTAGTATTTGACCAATGAGATCAATGTACAAAATTTCACTTTTCCCTAAATTAGCTCTGTCAGGAGAAAGCTGGCAGGGAATAAGTGTAAGGAGTTATTGGCATGCAGATGTTTTTATATTTACTTTATATGATTAGGAGTTGTGAAGACTTTCATGGCCAAAATCCCTCTTAGTGACCCTGTTTAGTTCCAAAGGTTTGAAATTACAGCATCATGTGGCTCTCCCAACTCCAAAGATGAGAAACAGTAAAGTCTACTCAGCATTAGACTTTGAAATAATATGTAGCTCAGCAACCTTGAAAAAAGTTACTTACAGATGATAGCCACTGATTGATATTTTGTTTCTATTTGCATTATTGTGGTTTGCATGGAAAATTTAGTTTGTCATGATTCTGGAAGAGTTTCCTAGCGTAACAATCTATCTATGCACTTTTATGACATGGATTTTCACTTATCTTAGAATCACAGATTCATAGAATCAATGAATGTTAACAGTTGGAAAAAAATCAAACTAAAACAAAACACTCATACTGAGCTTCCTTTAAGGCTCAACTCAGGTATTACCTACAGGGATGAAGATCTTAGTTGTCAACATTATCTCTGTCCTCAAATTATCTGGTATTTATTTATATCTGTAAATATATTTTATCCTTCATTTCCTTTCCATAAAATGTAAATTCATCAAAAGCAGAGAGTGTTTATTTTTATTTTTATTATTTTAATAGAAATTTTGTTTTTGTATCCACAGTGTCTAGAAAAATTCCTTGGAAATAAGAGAAATCCAATAAATTTTTTAGCATTGAATCAAATCCAACCTATTGCCTGATGCATGAAAGACCTGAAAAACATCTAACAAAGGGTCACCCATTCTCCTCTTGAACATCTCTAGAAATGAGGAACCCACTACTTCATGAAAAAAGAGATTTCTTTTTAGGGTTGCTCTAATTGTTAGGAAGGAAGGAAACAAGCATTTATATAGCCCCATCTTTGTGCTAGGCAACTGTGCTAAGTGCTTTACAAATTTTATCTTATTTGATCCTCATATCAATCCTGGGAGACAGGTGCTATTATAATCTTGCCTAGAGTGACACAATCAGTGGGTGTCTGAGACTGGTTTCGAACTCAAAATTTCCATTCGAGTCTGTCAATATCCATCCTAAAGTGTGATTGCTAGAAGAGAATGTAATATTTCAGACTGAGTACAGGTCAATTCCTGCTAATTCCCTTTTGAACTCTCTAGTTTGATTGAGGAAGCTCTAGACTTAATTTGTCCTTTAGTAGACACATTTCACTAATGAGTTACATTGACTTTACAATTCACTAAAATCTCCAGGTCTTTTGCCAGTTGAACAATGGTCTATCTAGTTTTATATTCTCCCATATTATATTTGTGAATGTTTGTTTTTGAATCTGAATATAGGATTTTACATTTATCTCTATTTAATTTCACTTTGCCAATTCCTGCATATTATTCAATGTCAGATTTTTCTTTTTTCCTTTTCTTTCCTTTTTTTGTATATTAATTCTGTAATTCAATGTGTAGAAAGTTTGCCAATTAGAATTTTACTATTTACAAGGCCTGGGACTGAGAGGGCACTACTGCTTACTTAGAGAAATTCTTTGACTACATCTTTCATGAAGCTGAGCCTTCCCAAGACATAGTGATATCACCAGACAAAGATAGATTAGTGGAGAATGCTTTACAAGATAGGAAATTTAAAGAGTTATTTGCTGGAGTAAATAAATGCAGCACAAATAGAAAAAGAAGAAAATAAGATCAATATAGTGGGCAAAATGAATGTATATGGAAGAGGCAAGCTACCGACCTGTGTTTCTAGGGGAAAATCAGAGTGCCTAGGTATAAATAGAAGAGTGGTCATACTCCACATAGAGTAATAGGATCAATAATCTCAGAAGCAGGAGTTATGGTTGAAATCTGACTACAAGAAGCTGAAGTGAGTTTTCTTTGTCATTCATTAAGATTTGTATTTGATCCTGAGACTTTAGTCCCGAGAAATCCCTGAAAAAAGACTCAAGAAAATGATGTTTTACTTCTAGGGCTATGAGTTTGGAACCAGATCTGTCTTCCTATTCTGGGAATTAGGAACATTAGATTACAATTCCTCTGAAAGTATATATAATTGTATCAATTTATGTAAGCCTGTAAAGGTATTTTTTTATTTGATGTGTTCCTTATTATTGACATTTCATGGCTCAATTACTTTCTTTTTTATTGGATTTATACATATCTTACATAGTACAGAAATAAATCTACTGGAACAGTTGGGGTGGAGTGGGGAAGAGTTGGGCCATGAGTGGTATAATTTATTTCTTAAGAGAAATATACTAAATCTGGAAGGATTTCACTATTTATCCTACCACAAAAGGTTTCTAAGCTATCCTGACTATTTTGTGAACACGGAGTAAATGAGAATATAAAAAGTGAGGTGGTATCTTTCAGTGACACAGAAAAAAATTGCTCCCAATGGCCCAGATATCCTATATATCCTTCCGTGGTTTTTGTTATATCACAGAAGCTAAGAAATCAAAATTGGAAAGAATCTCTGAAATTATTTCACTCAACTCTTTGCTGAATAGGAATCTCTTTTGTAACATTAAGCCTCTTCTACAAAGGCAGCATAATACAGTGGAAAGAACTCTGGCTCTGGATCCCCAGAATGAGTTCAAATTTCTCCTCTGAATCTTACTTGCCTGTGTGACTTTGAGCAAGGTTTTTAACTTTCTTTGGTCCTCTGTTTTCTACACTTTAAGGTAAGGGGGATGGAACAGATGTCTTCTGAGGGCCCTTCTAGATCTCTAATTCCATGCTAGTATTGGGGCATCCATCACCTCTTAAGACAAGTCCATAGCCACCAGTCTCCTTATGACCCTGCTGTCATTCTCTAGATGCTCTCCAGTTTGTTAATGAACTTTCTAAAATGAAGCATGCAGAACATGCTATCTTAGATATGGTTTGACCAGAGTAGATTCTTAACTTCTCTCATTCTGGAGGCTCTGGCTTCCAGTACAGCCTCAGATCACTTTTATTTTTTTGGTTGCCATACCACAATATTGACAGCAGATTAAATCAACAGTCTGCCATGGCAGCTAGCTTCTTGGCTATTATGACTTCTAAAGATGTGATGGTAACCTTTCCCTAGGTTTCCTTTGTGAGTTAGAATCAGGTCCAGAAATGCATTCATCTCAGTGATTTGTGATATAGTCCTCTAAGAAGATTGTCAGGAGTGCTGCAGTTCAAATAAACTGAGACTGGTGAAGATGTCATGGATAACAAAGCACAATATTAAAGAATCAAAGCAAAAATAACCTATATTTAGAAGAGGAGGAAGATCAAAGAAGGGATAAGAAAGCTGCTTAAGGTAGATTGGGTGATAATAGAGGATAGTGGAGGGAAGCCTGAATCACTTGACACTAATTTGCTCCAGATTTCTCAGGCAAGGGGACTAGAAAAGATAGAACAACAAAAAAGGAGTAAAAAGGAGCTGAAACAAGATAAGGTGGAACATGGCAAAAAAAGAAAAATCAATGCGATATTGTAGGCATAATATACCTAAAAGGCATCAAAGTATTTAACATTTCTGTTATACTTGTGAATAAGATTAGGCTAATAGTATTATTAGGTAGATTTGGAACTGGATGAGGGTTTGGACCCCATAAAATAGTCATTAATGGAACAATGTCAACTTGGAGAGGAATTTAAAGGCAGTCCTCTAATAGAGAGCAGGAGTAATCTATCCTTCATGCTCTTCTGTTTAATATTTCCAAGTTTTTTAGCTACATGTTGGAGAAGAAGGGTGATAAGGAAAATTTACATTGTTGCTTGGATCCAATGGAACAATGTTAGTGGATGACAGAAAAAAATTATGTTATATCTATAAGGTGTTTCCAGAACCACTCATAACTATATATTCCAATTGCATTTCCCTTATTTAGGCTTTGATTTCTTCTTTTGCAAGAAAATAGAATTGGATTACATTATTTTTTAAAGTCTTTGATAGCTCTAAATTCCATGATTTCTAAGCTATATTCTCATTTAATTTATCTGTGAGTCAAATTGCTTTGCGTATATCAAGTGAAAATATGTGTGTAAAGCACTTCATAAATGGGAATTAAAAGTTGTTATATTTTCAGTAGACCAGAAGCATCAAGATGGCATTTTCCTAGTTAATTGTACCTGTTTTGGTAATTTGATGCTTTCATAATAGAGAAAGTGGCCAGTGGTGCTGAAAGAAACAGGTCTAGTAACTCTTCCATTTTTTAGAAATAAAATATTGCTCTTAGATTATTGCTCAGTAATTCTATAATGCAAGAAGAATGGCATGAGTGTTGATTTGGTCTTCTGTAGGGCTGTTCTTTGGAATTGACCCACTCAGGTCATGCATGCTAAACTCTTATAGCTTTCTCTAACTCAAATTGTTGCTCCTACTTTATTCACCAGGGTAGATCTATGACCTACTCAAGGTCCTTAAGTTTTACAGGGAGAAGTGGGGTCTCTAGGAAGCATATCTTAATGGTTTTCCCCCTTTTTTTTGACACCAGAGGCAACAGGCCATTAAGGAATGGCCAGGTAATAGCCTTACGTTTACAGTCACAGGACACATGAGTTTCTAGTGAGGAAATTTTAATAATGCAGCATTCCAGAAAAATGGCAAGCTGAGGTATGTCAAGCAGAAAGAAAGAATCTATATAGAATAGAGGCAGGCTATCCCATGAGAGGTTTATGTATTTCAAAGAGGACCTTCAGACCAGTGAGGTCTTTTGGACTATAACAGACCTCATGCAAACAAGAGAAATGGATGCACTTAACCAGAATTTAAAATTTTCATTCAAACCATTTCCCCCACATAATCAAAGCCTACATATCTATCATATGGGGGAGGAGAGATATTTCATAAAATGACTTTTCTCCTTGGATACTAAAAGTCCTGCCTAATTCAAAAAAATAAATGAATCCATTGTTGGAAGATGTAAACACAATATATGTGTGTGTGTGTGTTTGTGTATGTATATATAAAACAAATACAATTTGCATATCTGATTTTCAGTGAATAATGTCTTTCCATAATGAAACTATCTAAGTTGTGAGCTTATTCAACCATTCTGGAGAGTAATATGGAACTATACCCCAAGGGCTATAAAACTGTATACCCTTTGATCTAGCAGTGTTTCTACTGGATCTGTATCTCAAAGAAATCATAAAAAAGGGAAAAGGACACACATGTGCAAAAAATGTTTGCAGCAATCCTTTTTGTAGTAATAAGGAACTGGAAACAGTGAATGCCCATCAGTTGGGGAATGACTGAGTAAGTTATGGTATATGAATGTTATGGAATATTATTGTTCTATAAGAAATGATCAGCAGGATCATTTCAGAAAAGCCTGGAGTGACTTAAGTGAACTGATGCTATATGAAGTGAGCAGAACCAGAAGAACATTGTACATAGCAATAACAAGATAATATGATAATCAATTCTGATAGATGTGACTCTGGTCAATAATGAGATGATTGAGGTCAATTACAATAGACTTGGGATGAAGAGAGAGCCATCTGCACCCAGAAAGAGGGCTCTGGGGACTGAATGTGGATCATTTTTGTTGTTGTCTGTTTGTTTTCTTTCTCATTTTCTTTCCTTTTTGATCTGATTTTTCTTGTGCAGCATGATAATTGTGGAAATATGTATAGAAGAATTGCACATGTTTAACATATATTGGATAATTTACAGTCAAAGGGAGGGGGTGGGGAGAAGAGAGGGAGAAAAAATTTAAAACACAAGGCTTTGCAAGGGTGAATGTTGAAAACAGTCTATGCATATATTTTGAAAATAAAAAGCTTAAAAAAGAAAAATATCCACTTAGTTCCCCAAATGCAATGACCCATGTTTAATGTCCTTGGAACACATTTCTTTGGAGGTGGCTGGGGAAAATATATGTTATCACATTGCATGTCCTTGCTAGCATTAGAAACAAACACCCAAGCTTAGGCTGAATTGAAAAGTGTCTACTGATCTAACTTAAGATACTGGAGAAATACAGCTGCAGAGTCACACGTGGTTTAATATTCCACAATACAGTACTTACTTTGGCAAGACACTGAAAAGTGAGAGGGGGGGAATAAGCAGATGTTGGTTAGTTCTGTGAGGGTTTTTATGGCAATCTTGCAGATTTGAGACTGAATCAAAGCAATGACAAAAGTCTATTTTAATTTTCCAAAGACACCCAAACATTTCTGTAGGTTTTCTTCTGTTAGCAATTCCATTCCTGGGAATGGACAGGTGAAAAAACAACAACTAAGAAATTATGTGACATACAGAGACTACATGGTGTAACAGAAAGAGTGGTATTTAAAAACCTGGGTTCAAATCCCATCTCAAATGCTTTCTAATAGTGTTTGACAATGAACAAACTAGTCCTCTCCATTCTCTTCATCTGTAAAAGGGCATATAATACCAGTAGTAGCACTTGATAAAATTGTTGTGGGACTCAAATGAGGTAATAAATAGATAAATAGATAAAGTGATACAAAGTCAGCTGTGATTAAGGATTAATTAAATCCTCCAGGTTACAATAAACTCTCATATTGTTCTCTAAAGAGATATCTTGTGCATTTGCCTCCAAAGTGAAGAAACCAGAATTTAAGCAGAGGGATTCTTACAGTTACTTTCCATCCAACTTCAAACTTGATGCCCTGGGGATTCTCTTAAGAGGAACTGTGAATTACATGATGATGCAGAGACTGCCAAATCATTAAAGCCAGGCAATCTATATTTTATTTCAAAAAAGAGAAAATTTACTTTTTAGACAAATTTCTATTTTGATCATAATTCCTGTTGATTCTAGGCAGCTAGATGGGGCAGTAGATAAAGCACCAAGCCAGGTATCAGGAATATTTGAGTTCATATTTTAGCTCAGATACTGACTAGTCAAATCATTTAGTCTCTGTCTCAGTTTCCTGAACTGTAGAATGAGGAATAATAAGGGTATCTAACTCTCAGAGTTGTCATGAGGATCAAGTGAGATAATATTTGAAAGGCACTTAGTATAGTGTCTGGCATGTAGTAGGCCCTCCCCTCCTGATGGTATTGTAAATGAATTTGAAGAATAATCCTGTAGTGTTTTTTTCCCCTGAGGCAATTGGGATTAAGTGACTTGCCCAGGGTCACACAGCTAGGATGTGTTATATGTCTGAGATCACATTTGAACTCAGGTCCTCCTGACTTCAGGGCTGGTGCTCTATCCACTGCGCCATCTAGCTGCCCTTCCTGTAGTGTTTTTAATAAGTCTAGTGTCAAATCCCAGGAATAACATCTATATTCTTAATGATCTCATAGTGTAAAGATCTTTAGGGGAAAAATGGTTTCACTTTTCATATTTGCATACTCTCCATTTAGCACAGCATCATAGATCATAGGATATTAGGATATAGGGTTTGGAAGGGACTTTAGAAGTCCTCAATTCCAGCCCCCTCATTTTATGGATGAGAAAACTAAAACACAGACAGTTGGAATGATTTCTCAGAGCTTACACAGCTAGCATAGTGAGTGGTTGAGAAGCTGTTTGAGGCCAGATATATCTTCCTGAATCTAAGTCCATCTTATAATATGTTTATGACTTAGTAGGAAAGTCCCAGAATGTTGAAGGAGAGACAGAAAATTGTCCAATATTCCAATGCAAGTGTCATCAGTGGGATTTAAACCCAGAGCTCTCATTTCAGGATCAGGCTTTAAGCAGGGCTGGTACTTGATGTTTGTTGAAAAGGACTTATTTATAGTTGTATCATAAATGACTGCCATTCTTTCAAGTTATAGATTAAGGAACATAATTTTACTTGTTCTTGGTTAGCAGACCAATGTAAAGAAATATAAAGCCATAAATAGTTATGGGTCTAAAAATGAATAGCTTTATTTTCTTATCTTGGTTCTATCACTGAGTTTATTTGTGATTTTTTTAATATGATAAGATTTTTTTTTGATTTTTTTTCTTTTCTACATTTTCTAGTATTTCTCTCTCACAACTTTTAAAAAGCAATGCCTTGTAAGAAAGAAAAAAAAAGAAGAAAAAATTCTAAGGAAAAAATCTTTTATTTATGTATGTCTAATAAGGATCTGATGGTCAAACTCTCTTCCCTTGTTCTAGTTGCATGAATTTTATTCATGAAAAGCTTTTCTGTTTCACACTATCAAAATGTTCTACTTAATTTTTTCCTAATCTCTTTTATCCCTTATTTAGTTAATAAGTGACTCTGGAGACATTAATGTGTAGGGTACCTGATTTGGTCCTTTTTTAATATTAAAATTTCACAATGTCTAATATTCAATTCATGTATTCATTTTAAGATTCAGTTGTTTCAATTGTGTCTGATTCTCCATGACTCCATTTGGAGTTTTCTTGGCAATGTGGTTTGCCATTCCCTACTCCTGCTCATTTTAAGATAAAGAAAACCAAGGAAATCAGGATTAAGTAACTATTTTAGTGTCACAAAGATAGTAAGTGTCTGAGGCCAGATTTGAACTCATGAAATGAGTCTGCCTGACTCTAGACCTGGTGCTTTCTCTACTGCATCACTTACCTGCCCCAAGATTATTATAGATATGATAATATAAAATATTGACTCAAAACCAACTTCATATCATATTGCTTTGCAGTTTTCCCAGAAATTCTAGTACAATGGGGAGTTTTTTTTTTGTTTAACTAGGAGATCAATCTTTTGTGGTTTAATGAAAACTGGGTTAATGAATTCAATGATGTGTGATTTTCTTCTCATTTAGACTTTTCCACCTATCTATCTATCTATCTATCTATCTATCTATCTATCTATCTATCTATTTATATTTTAAACTGGTACCAAATAGGTTTTTTAAAAATATTACTACTTTGTAATATAGTTTGAAGTCTGGAAGTCCTATTTTCCTTTCATTCCTATTGCTTTAAATTATTTTCATTGATGTCTAGGCCTTTTGTTCCTTTAAACAAATTTTGTTATTATTGTGGTTAGTTCTATAAATCATTCTTGTGGTAGTATGATTGGTATGGCACTTAAACCTGCAAAAATATTTGGCAATATTAGAATTTTTATTATATTGGCATTACCTAGCCACGAGCCATATGTATTCTCCAGTTATCTAGATTATCCTTTATTCTTTTTAACAGTACTTTATAATTGTACCTTATAGTTATTGAGCATGCTTCAGTAGACTGACTCCTAGATACTGATGCAAGTTATAGTTATTCTGAATAGGACTTCCCAATCTATTACTAACTTCTAGCTTTTTTATTGTTAAATAACAATGCTGCTTATTTTTGTGGAGGTATTTTGTAATCTGCTATTTTTCTTAAGTATCAATTTGTTTCTCAGCTCCCTAAACTTTTCTTAGTAAAATATGTTATTAGTTAATATTCATAATTTGTTTTCTGTATATCTAGCTTTATGCTAATAATTTCCTTTCTTATCAAAGTTACTAATATTCCTAGGAAAATGTCAAATAACAACTAGGAGAGTCTTTTAAAAATTATTTTGCTTCATTATTGGATTTAGTGGGCAAGGTTCTAGTGTTTCTTTATTGCACATAATGTCAGCTTTTGGTTTTAGAGAGCTACTTTTTATCATATTAAAAAAAAGATCTTTCTATGTCTATGCTTTGTAGAAATTTTAGCTTAAAGGAATGTTGTACTTTTGCAAAGGATTTTTCATCTCTTGATATAATCAGGCATTTTGTACACTTCTGTTTTAATATGACTAACTATGCTAGTATTTTTATCAATGTTTGACTATTCTTACATACATAGTCAAATCTAACTTCATCATACTGAATAATTTTTGGATAAACTGCTATAGAATATCTTCAGTATTTTGAATTTATTTCCATTAATATATGATTTATAATTCTCTTTCTTTGCTATATTCTTATGTGGCTTTAAATTAATAGAAATGTTTTTCTCATAAAATGAGTTTAATAGTTTGTTTTCCTTCTCAGTTTTTGAAAATAACTTTTATGCTATGCAGATATATTTTTATAAATGTTTGATGGAATTTTTCTATAATACATCTGAGCTAGGTTTCCCCCTCTCTCTGTTCTCATCCTCCTCCATTTTGGTAATTTCTTTGCCACTCAGACCAAAAATAATTTATTAAACACCTATTATTTGCCTTGTACTGAGTCCAATGCTGGAGAAAAGCAAAAAAAAAAATGATTAGGGAAAAAAAGACCAGGTCTTTCCCTCAAGGAATTCAGAGTCTATTAGGAAGACAACATTTAAAAATCCTATATGTGAACAAACTAGATTTTGTGTATCCACAATTATGCAATCCAAATGTTTCACCTGGTCTCCTCCTTCCTAATGGTCAAACTCTCATCCCTGCCGTATCCTAATGTAATTTTTGGATACCAACCGTCCTTAAGAATTCATATATCTGAGACAAGTAGGTGGTGCAGTGGATAAAGCACCAGTTCTGGAGTCAGAAGGACTTGAGTTCAAATTTGGCCTCAGACACTTGACATTAACTGTGTGATCTGGGGTAAGTCATTTAATCCTGATTGCCTCAAAACAAAACAAAAAAATTTTCTTTTTAATTATAAAAAAGTTCTTTGTAAGGTAACATTCTCTCTGAAATGTAAGGTGACATTCTCTCTGAAAAGGAGGCTTTCCTCTTCGGTAGGCACAATTGAAATGGCAGAATAGAAAAAGCTTTCAGCTGAGTAGTCAACATTCCCCTCCAAAAAATTTTAAAATAGCATCTCAAATTGAATTTGGTGTGGCAGTCAACAAAAGGGTGGAATGAGACATTTTTTCAGGACTTCCCAAGAAATTTAGGAAATCAGAAAAAAAAGATTTGTGACATGGGGGTGGAGGCTGATCTGAAGTCCAAGTGGATAAAACACTAGTGGTAGGACTGTAAATGATGATAGAAGCAGCAGGAACAGTTTATGGAGTTCTCAAGCCAGAAATAGTAAGGGGACCTGGTAACTGGTCAGAAAGAACTCATAAAGGATTTCTGTTAACATTGAACACAGGACAGACTCTGTCGAATTCATTGCATATACTTACTTCTGGGTCATAGTTTAAAAGTAGAGAGGAACACATATAGACCAAAAGGGAGCAGAAACCCTTTTGATCACAAGAGATCAGGGACCCTGAGGAATAGTATAATTTCCAAGCCTAAGAGATCAAGGGCCTTTCCTGGGTAAGGAGCAGAGTGCAGGACAGCAGTGACTACACTTTTTCCCAAACCATACCACACTTCCAAACCTACAGATCCAAACTTTAATATAAAGTTCCAAATCAAGAAATAGGGTGGAAAAAATGAGCAAACCACAAAAAGAAGGAAGCTGACATAAAATCAACTGTAGTGACAGGAAAAAAAATCAAGACACAAACTCAGAAGACAATAAAGTTAATAACAACTACAATCAAAGACTTAAAGAAAAATGCGAATTTGAACAAGCCTGACAAGAATTTCTGGAAAAGTTAAAAAAATTATTTTCAAAATCAAATAAGAGTAATGGGGGAGGGAATGAAATAAAGAAATGAGAACAAAGAAGGAAAATTATAAAAAAAATTAAAAGTTTGGTAAAAGAGGCACAAAAAGTACTGAAGAAAATAATATCTTAAAAAAACCAGAATTGGCCAAATAGAAAAAGAAGTATATAGAAGAAGAAAATAATTCCTTAAAAATTAGAATTTGGCAAGTGGAAGCACATGACTTCATGAGACATCAAGAAGCAATAAAGACTATATCATTCTCGACTTAACAAATTGCTTGGTACAAAGAAAATGGCTCAATAAATGAATTGACTTCTGACTCTAAAGCTGACTCCCCTAATAAGCTATGTTACTGTAAATTCTAAGAGTATGAAAAACCCCAAATTCAGTCTTTTCATGTAATTGATGTTGCTTGATTTTTTTTCAATGAAGTCCAAAGTAGTATGAAAGTAGACAACTACCTGGAAATGATATTGTTAATAACATTTGGAATGTATGTGATAAGGCATTGTTTACCTTAGGAGATCACAGAATATTGAGTTACCCTTTAATGTATTATTTTTTTCATAACTGTGGGATACTGAGATAGAAACCATAATGATAGACAAAGAAGCCCCCAAATCATTTCACATTTGTAATCTCATAGGCAATTGAAATTCTAGTCAAAAGTTGATATGTGTAAAGAAGTTAAAGGAATTAACTAAAACTATGCCTAACAAAATTCCAAGTTGCTAAAAATGAACATTCCATAGGGAATGAAGAATAGGACATTCCTGATTAAATGAATGCAGTTTCCTTCTCCTTTCTTGAATATTTTCTGTGAACATCCTTTTATTTCATTATTATTATTATCATTGTTATTGTTATCGATTATTACTACAATTTGGCAAAACTTATTAGTTTTATTTTATTCATATATCACCTTTGTTCATATTGTTCCTTTTATGTGGAAATCATCTAATATCTCTTTGCTTCAGTTTCTTCATCTATAAAATAGGAATAGTAATAGCACCTACTTTCCAGAAAGGTCCTGTGAAAATGGTGATAGTTGTTTGTGTGTGTGTGTGGGAGACTATCCATTGGCTTGGGTTTGAATATTTTCTGCATTTTTGTTATATACATAAATTTCTTTCTATGTTTAATACTCCTATTCGTCTGTGTGTTTGTAGTAAATTTGAAGGTGCTTTTGGGGACATAAAATGAGTTACATATCAATGTTCTCAGGGTTTCACTGAATAGGACATAAGCCAGAAAGACTATGAGAGATACTCTCAAACTTGTCTCTAGACCCTTGTGTCTGAAAGGATGTTCCAAAAGCAGAATTATGTCTAAATAATAAAAGTCTCAGATTCCTTCAAAGGCAGGTGAAAAGATTCTTGGAGTGTGTGTGTATGTAGGGGAAAGGGGCACTCAGAAACCCCATCATCTTCCATCACCTGGGTGAAGACATGTTTCATGTAAAGTCAGCCTGCTTCTGAAGATTAAATACTGCACTTTATTGTGGGATTATTTGAAGAAATCCAGGCACTCTAATTTATACACAGGCTTCCATATGTAAAGACTAAATATGTGAACATTCTCACTGTTTCAAACAATGCTGGTCTTCAATAGTATTTTGAAAGTTTATAAAGCCCTTTATACAGTTTGATACAATGATCTTGTGAGGGAGGTATTCTCACTATTTTACCAATGAATAAAGTAAAACATAGAGATGTGACTAGCTTAGATAGCTGGTAAGTTCTGAGGCCAGCTTTAAACCCAGGGATGTCATGATTTCACACCCATAGCTTTTTCCTATGTATTATATTGCCTACATTAGGGCACTACACCAATAATCTTCCAAACTGTATCTTCACTTTCCAAATATATGTTGTATCAGTAACAACAAGATTATGTATTGATCGTCTGTGATGGACTTGGCTCCTTTCAATAATGAGATGATTCAAGGCAATTTCAATAGACTTGTGATGAAAAGTGCCATCTGCATCCAGAATAAACTATTTTGGTGACTGAATGTGGATCAAAGTATAATATTTTCACCATTTGTCATTGTTATTATTTGTTTGTTTGTTTGTTTTCTTTCTTTTGTTTCCCTCCACTTTTGATCTGGTTTGTCTTGTGCAGCATGATAAATAAAAAATATGTTTAGAAAAATTGTACATGTTTAACCTATATTGGATTCCTTGCTATCTTTGGTGGGAAGAAGGAGGGAGAAAAATTTGGAACACAAGGATTTGCAAAGGTGAATGTTGAAAACTACTTTTGCATATATTTGGAAAAATAAAATATTATTGAAAATTTAAAAAAAAAGTGTTTTCTGTGTTGCACGGTGTAAATGGCACTTCTAATCCAGTAAGATTTTTAACCCTAATTTATGAAAACAGATAGTGGCAAAGTAATAATCTCATGTCATTGAATATACATGAGATTCAAGATTCAACTCAGTAGACTGTACACCTATTAGATTGAACAAGTCTAATTCAGTTTTCACAATTCCATTGCCAGAACCCAAGAATAAATGATCCATTCATCCAATAAGCATGTATCAGGAGTGTACTAGCAACAGCAATCACTAGCATTTATGCAAAGTTATAAGGTTTGCAAAGAACTTTGCAACTGTTATTTTATTTGAGCCTTGCAACATCTCTGTGAGGCAGATATTATTATTCCATTTTACAGATGAGAAAATTGAAGCTGAGAGGCTAACTGACTCTCCCAGAAACACTCAGCTAGTTCCTGAGGTAACATTTAAAGTTAAGTAATCCTGACTGGTACCATGGATAGAGTATTGGGCCCAATATCAGGAAGATTCATTTTCTTGATTTCAAATCTGGCTATGTGATGTTTGCCAAGTTACTTAACCCTGTTTATCTCAGCTTCCTCATCTGTAAATTGTACTGGAGAAAGAAATGGTAAGCCACTTTAGTGTCTCTGCAAAAAAAAAAAAAAAAAAAACAAACCCAACTGGGGCCATGAAGACTCATACATGACTAAAATGATTGAACAATAACAACAAAACTTCCTGACTCCAGGTCTACCTGCTATGCATAAGACATTGTGCTAGTCATTGAGGATACAGACAAAATAAAAAAAAAGCCTAAAAAGAACTTAAAGTCTACAAATGGTTCCCATCACATTTTAATGTCACCAGTGTCTCTCTCACACACAAAGGTAATAACAACAATTCATTTGGCATATTCTTGACTTTCCCCCATATTTTCTGACGTGTAGGTGATGTTTCTTGAATTATATATAGAAACCTGAAAAAAAAAAGCATAGTTGGTAGAGGCAAAAAGAGACCTTGATTAAAAGTGCTCTGAGTTCTAGTCCAGACACTTCACTAACTAGTTTTGTGACATTTGACAAGTCCCATAAAGTCTCCCTAACTTATGTTAAAAATAACAGAACTAAGCTCCAGGGGTGGAGCCAAGATGGCAGAGTAAAGTCAGGAAGCTATTCCAGCTCTCCCAGTTTCCTTAAAAAACCACATGAAACCAAGTGTCTGAACAGAGTCTGATAGAATGAAGCTATTCTCCAGCTCAAAACAGATTGAAAAAACTTCAAGAAAGGTCAGTTTCACTGGGGTGAAAAGGGTGTTCAGCCCAGGTCAGATAGATTCTGAGAAAACCCACTAGAGCAAATCAGCAACTAAGATCCTCATTCTTAGTTCACTTGAGAAACACAACAGGGGGGCAGCTTCCAGTTCCAACTTAGAAGGCAAACTAGGAAACCAGGCTGTTTCCTGAAAAAAAAAAACAAACAAAAAACAGGCAAAGCTACTTCCTGAAAACACAAGGAGGCGTTGTGCTCAAAGCCAAGACTCAGAGTTGCAACAGAAGCTCAAAACAGCACCCCCTGCACCTCAGGAGCACAGATTTACCTTACAAGTAAAAAAAGGAAATGCCAAAAGAAAAGGAAAGAAAATGAGCAAGAAACAGAAAAGAACCTTGACCATTGAAAGCTACTATGGTGACAGGGTAGACCAAAGTATCAACTCAGATAAGGACAGAATGTCCACAGAGGAAATCTCCAAGAGTGAGATAAATTGGTCTTAGGTGCAAAAAGG
The DNA here is from genome assembly GCA_023553655.1 of Myrmecobius fasciatus. Lineage (NCBI taxonomy): Eukaryota > Metazoa > Chordata > Mammalia > Dasyuromorphia > Myrmecobiidae > Myrmecobius > Myrmecobius fasciatus. The sequence continues at coordinate 74,736 of JAJPUD010006510.1, forward strand.
TCTTGGAAATGTTCATAAAAGACTTCAAAAGGTAAAGAAGAGAGGTAGAATAAAAAATGATAAAAGAAATGAGAAATAGGTATGAGAGAATCAACAATTTGGAAAAGGAAGGAAAAAAAATTGTCTGAAGAAAACAACTCCTTAAACAGAGTAGAATAAACCAAATAGAAAAAGATATAGAAGCTAGAACACAAAAACTAGAATACAAAAACTAGAACAGGGCAAATGGAAGCTAATGATTCTGTGAGACAACAAGAATCAGTGAAACTAATTAAAAAGAATGAAAAATGGAAGGAAAATATGAAATATTTCATTGGAAAAACAGCCAACCTGGAAAATAGATCCAGAAGAGACAGTTTCAAAATTATTGGCCTACCTGAAGGCCAGGACCAAAAAAAATAAAATAAAATAAAATAAAAGAGTCTGAATAGCATTCTACAAGAAGTCATTAAGGAAAACTGCCTCAATATTCTAGAAACAGATAGGGAAATACTCATTAAAAGAATCCATTGATCACCTCTGGAAAGAGATCCCACAAGAAAAACCCCAAGGAATATTGTTGAGAAATTCCAAAACTATAATCTCAAGGAAAAAATACTGCAAATTTCCAGGCAAAAACAATTTAAATATCAAGGAGCAACCATCAGGATTACCCAGTATCTGGCAGCTTCCATAATAAAAGAATGAAGGGCCTGGAATACCATATTCTTGAAGGCAAAGGATCTAGGGTTACAAACAACAATTAACTACCCAATTAGACAGCATCATCTTTCAGGGGAGGAGATGGAACTTAAATGAAGTAAGAGACTTTTAATCATTCCTATTGAAAAAAACAGAACTAAACAGAAAATTAACCTATAAACACAGGACTCAAGAGGAGCATAGGAAGGTAAACAGGGAAAGATATATAAAGGTTAAACTGTTTACATTCCTATAGAGGAAAGCAAAGTCTGCAACTCTTAAGAACTGTATCTGATACTAAGGTAGACAGAGGAGGGCATCACATAGACTGAGGTGTGTGATTATGAATGGGCTCTGATGTGAAGACATCAAAGAAAAAGACATTAAGGGGTGGGGAAAGATATGCACTGGAAAAAGAGGAAAGGGAAGGTATAATGGGACAATTAGTTCACACCAAGGGATTCAAAAGACCTATTATAATCAAGGGAAAAAAGGGATTGAGGATGAGCATTGTCTGAAGCTTGATCTCATCAGTTTTGATTCTAAGAGGGAATAACTTAATCATTCAGTTGGATATAGAAATTTATTTAATCCTATAAAGAAGTAGGAAGAGAAAGAGGAAAAGAAAAGGGAGGGACAAGATAGAGGGCAGAAACACTATGGGAAAAGGTAAGAAAAAAGGGAAGGGCTGATAGAAAATAAGATAGTGTGTGGGGTAGATTAAACAACACTAATAAGAGAAGGGGAAGGGTTGATAAGAGATAAAGTAGTGAATGGTGTGGGTAAAAAAACACAAGAATGAGGACATGGTGGAAAGAGAAAACAAAAGTATATATAGTAGAGAATATAGAATAGAGGGAAATACATAGCATATAATCATAACTGTTAATGTGAATGGGATGAACTTTCCCATAAAACAGCAGCAAATAGAATGGATTAAAAAACAGAATCCTATAATATGTTGTTTGCAAGAAACACATTTGACACAGAGTGACACATAGTAAAGATAAAAGGTTGGAATAGAATTTATTATGCTTCAGCTGAAGTAAAAAAAAAGCAGGGGTAGCAATTCTGATCTCAGATAAAGCAAAAGTAAAAATAGATCTTAGTAAAAGAGATAAGGAGGGATATGGAGTACAATAAATCTTGATAAAGGGTACAATAAATAATGAAGTAGTAATGATACTAAATGTGTATGCACCAAGTTGTAGAGCAGGCAAATTCCTAGAAATGATTTTGATCCAATCACAGGAAGAAATAGATAGTAAAACTATTCTAGTGGAGGACCTCAACCTTCCCTTTTCACAATCAGACAAATCTAACCAGACAATAAACAAGAAAGAAACTAGGGAGGTTAATAGAATTCTTGAAAACCTAGATATGATAGACTTATGGAGAAAATTGAACAGGGACAGAAAGCAATGCTAAATTTTCTTGGCAGTACATGACACCTACACAAAAAATGACCATGCACAATCAAATGCAAAAAGGCAGAAATACTAAATGCTTCCTTTTCATACCTCAGTGCAATAAAATTATATTCAATAAATGGTCAGGGGAAAATAAGCTAAAAACCAATTGGAAATTAAATAATCTAATTCTAAAAATGAGTGGATCAACAACAAATCACAGAAACAATTCGTAATTTCATCCAAGAAAATGATAATAATGAGACAATATACCAAAACCTATGGGATACAGACAAAGTAGGGGAAATTTTATATCTCTAAACAGCCACATAAATAAAATAGAGGAAGAAGAGATCAGTGAATTGGACATGCAACTAAAAAAGCTAGAAAAAGAACAAATTTAAAAAAAACACAATTAAATAACCAATTAGAAAATTTGAAATTCAAAGAAGAGATTAACAAAATAGAAACTAAGAAATTTGAACTAATAAACAAAACTGAGTTGATTATATGAAAAAAAAAAACTAACAAATAGATAAACCTTTGCTTAATCTGATCAGAAAAAAGGAAGGAAAAAAACCAAATCACTAGCATCAAAAATGAAAGAGGTGAACTCACCACCAAAGAAAACAAAATTTAAGCAATAATTTGGCAGCTATTTTGCCCAACTTGATGACAGCAAGACTAACAATGTAACCAAAATGGGTGAATATTTACAAAAATATAAATTGCCCAAGTTGAGAAGAGGAAATAAAATACTCAAATAGTCCCATTTTAGAAAAAGAAATTGAACAAATCATTAATGAACTGCCTGAAAAAAAATCTCCAGGGTCCAATGGATTTATAAGTGAATTCTACTGAACATTTAAAGAACAATTAATTTCAAAACTATGGAAACTATTTGGAAAAGTAGGTAAAGAAGGAGTACTCCCAAATTCCTTTTATGATACAAATATAGCACTGATACCTAAACCAAGAAAGGTCAAAACAGGGAAAAAAATTACAGACCAATCTCCTAATGAATATTGATGCAAAAAATTTAAATAAAACATTAGCAAAGAGATTACAACAGTTTATCAGCAGGATAATACACTATCCCCAAGTGGGATTTATACTATGAATGCAGGGCTAGTTCAATGTCAATAAAATTATTACCATAATTGACCATATCAATAACAAAATTAACAGAAATCATATGTATCTCAATAGATATAGATTGACAAAATAAACACCCATTTCTAATAAAAACATTAGAGCTCATAGAATAATTTTCCTTAAAATGATGAGTAGGATCTACCTAAAACCATCAGCAAGCATTATATGTACTGGGGATAAGTAAAAGTATCCCCAACAAGATCAAGGATGAAACAAGGATGCCCATTATCAATACTATTATTCAATATTGTCCTAGAAATGTTGACCATCAGCATTTCTATGTATTACAGACAAAGCTCATCAGCAAGAGACAGAAAGAGAAATTCCATTTAAAATTACTGTAGACAAAATGAAATACTTGGGGGTCTACCTGCCAAGACAAACCCAAAAGTTATATAAACACAATTTTCCCACAAATAAAATCAGATCTGAACAACTGGAAATATAGCAACTGTACATGGTTAGACCAAGCTAATATAATAAAAATGACAATTCTGTCTAAATTGGTCTACTTCTTCAGTGCCATACCAATAGAATTAGAAAAAATAACATCAAAATTCATTTGGAAGAACAAAAGGTTAAGAATATCAAGGGAATTAATGATAAAAAATAAAAAGGATGGTGGCTTAGCAGTACCAAACCTAAAACTATATTATAGAACAGCCATCATGAAAACCATTTGGTATTGGCTAAGAAATAGAGCGGTGGAGCAGTGGAATAGATTAGATATACACAACACAATAATCAAGACTTATAGTAATCTAGTATTTGATAAATCCCCAAACTCCAGCTTCTGGAATAAGAACTCTGTATTTGACAAAAATTGCTAGGAAAACTGGAAAATAATATGTCAGATACTCAACATAGACCTGCATCTCACACCCCATACCAAAAATAAGGTCAAAATGGATACATGATTTGGGCATAAAGGATGATACCATAAACAAATTAGCAGAACAAGGGATAATTTATTTATCAGATCTTTGGAGAAGGGAGAAATTTATGACTAAAGAAGTACTAGAGAACATTATGAAAGACAAAATGGACAACTTTAATTACATTAAATTAAAAAAAGTTTTTAAACAAATAAAAGCAAAAGAAATAAGATTAAAAAGAAAATACAAACCTGGGAAAAATCTTTACTGACAGTATATCTGTTAAAGGTCTCATTTCTAAAATATATAAAGAACTCTGTCAAAATTTTAAGAATACAAGTCATTCCTCAATTGATGAATAGTCAAAGAATATGAATAGACAATTTTCAGATTACAAAATTAAAGTCATTTATAGTTATATGAAAAAATACTCTAATTGGATAGAAAATGCCATCTGCATCCAGAGAAAGATCTAAGGAGACTGAATATAATTCAACACATGCTATGTTCATTTCTTCTTTCTGTTTCTTTATCTCTCCCATGGTTTTTCCTTTTGTTCTGTTTTTTTTTTCTCCCAATATGATTAATTAAGCAATGTGTATTAAAAATAAATAAACTTACCACAATTTAAAAAATAACAGAACACAATTGATTAGAGAAATGCAAATTAAAACAACTTTAAGGTACCACTTTACACTTTTCAGATTGGCTTAAGATGACAGGAAAAGATGTTAAATGTTGGAGGGGATGTGGGAAAATTGGGACACTAATGCATTGTTGGTGGAGTTGTGAAATGATCCAACCATTCTGGAGAGCAATCTGCAACTATGCCTAAACTATGCATACTCTTTGGCCCAGCAGTGCCATTACTGGGTCTGTATCCCAAGGAAATTATAAAGGAGAAAAAAGGACCCACATGCACAAAAATGTTTGTAGTACCTCTTTTTTAAGGTAGAAAATAATTGGAAAAGGAGTGGATGCCTATCAATTGGGGAATGGCTGAATAATCTGTGGTACATGAAGGTAATGGAATATTATTGTTCTATAAAAATGATGAACAAACTGATTATAGAAAGACCTGGAAAGATTTATATGAATAGATGCTGAGTGAAACAAAGAGAACCAAGAATACATCGTACACAATAATAGCAAGGATGTGCGATGGTCAACAATGAAAGTCTTGATTTTTCCCAGTAGTTCAGTGATTCAAAGCAATCCCAATAGACTTTGAATAGAAAATGCCATCTGCATCCAGAGAAAGATCTAAGGAGACTGAATATAATTCAACACATGCTATGTTCATTTCTTCTTTCTGTTTCTTTATCTCTCCCATGGTTTTTCCTTTTGTTCTGTTTTTTTTTTCTCCCAATATGATTAATGAAGCAATGTGTATTAAAAATAAATAAACTTACCACAATTTAAAAAATAACAGAACTAAGCTAGATAAAGTCCTAATTGTCTCTGGTCCTAACAGATTATGGCTCTGAAAATTCTATGTTCTCATCAGAGGACAAGTCTTTTAAATAATAGCAACAATTTAATTAACATTTATAATTCAAAAGCACTTTCTACTCAATATTTGCACTATTAGTGCAAGGATGTGCAAATCTGGATGATAATTTCTTTTTTTTTTAAGGGAAACCTATGTTCTAGATTCAGCTCTGTACAATAAAAAGAAAAAACAGAATCATCACAATCTTGGAAGGAGATGGCTATATCATCTTCCAGTTCATGATACAGAATGAAGGAAAAAACCAGGCATGGGATAATCTATACTCTATATTTTGGAAGAGTGGATTTCAAAGAATTTAGAGAAAGGATAAATAGGCTCTAATGGTTTAAAATCTAAAGTTAATTTTGCCACCATCATCATTACTAAAAGAAAAACTCTCAAGATTGAAATTCTGAGATTCTCAACACAAATGGTCAGATGAGTCAGGGCAATATAGAGATTAATGTGGATATACAAGGAGCTCACTGATCAGCTTAAATTGAATAAGTATGCATAATATCAAACTAATTCCAATGAAAAAATAAATAAAATATGCAAAATAGAAAATCACTTAAAAATATTCATACAAAATGGGATACTGTAACTACATAAATTGGTGGTTGAATAAAATTCAAAATCTATAATATTGACTTTTCCTAGTATTAGTCAATTTTTTTATTTGTGAATCTCAATCTAGTTTGCATGGAATCCCAGAATTGTGAAGAGGTTATGTGGGATATTTGGTTTAAAAAAACCCTATATTATTCTATTGAAATTAATAACATTATTTTGTGTTTTATGCATATATACATGGTAAACCTTAGAATTTATTTCCTCTCATATTGATTAGGGGGAATAGGAAAGTTTGCTAAACTCCAAAAAGCTCTGGGACTGAAAAGGCTCCCTTGACTTAGAGGGTATGGTATAAATTCTATTTCAACAACTCTATAGAAGCAAGGTTGAATATATTAGGACAAACTCAAAAATGCAATATAGCTCTGTAAGAATAAAGTCAGGAGAATTAATGCTCAGGATTGTTGTTCATTCTCTTTGAAGAGGACAATACATCTTAAGTGATGTCTTTACTTAGATGTGAATTGAAGTGAAGCAAAATTGCACAAAGTCATCAACCTTACCATCTTCCTGTGTCATGGAAGTCCAGTGGCAAGATAAGCATCAAGACTGCTGATGATAACCCAGCATGCAGTGCATGAGTTTAGTGTCTTAGATGTCTGACCAAGCTCTAACCCCTCCACAATGCCTGCTTTAGCTACTTTAATGGCAGATGGAACAAATTGTTTTCATCTATTCATTCTATTGGGAGAAGTATTCAGATATGTGGGGTAGGCACCCCTGAATTCACCAACAGGTCTGAGATCTATCAATTACCTTCAATATCACTTGTACCATTTGCCTAGATAGTTCACTGGGATATAGCTACTGTGTATACTACAGCTTCTTGGAACCACAGATAAGAGATGGATGAGAGAAGGACACCAAAGGTGGATGAGAAACCCTAAAAAAAAGACTAGCAAGCCCTCACACCAGAGTTGTCAATTCTATCTGAACACCCCATGTACCCTAATATTTAGGGATGCTTAGGATAATTTAAGAAAAGCTGAAGCTGTCTCTGAATGTTATAGAGAGGCAAATAATTCTTATTATGTTGCTGATAAGAGATTGACAAAGGAATAAAACTTATTTGAATGAAATGTAGTATTTTGGAAATGGGTGCCTTCTCCTTCTCTGGAAGTTTCAGGTAGAGAATGAATGACCATTTCTTGGAATGTTTGAATATGCATCTCCTACTCAAGTAGAGCAAGTCGAATGTGAACTAGATGACCAAAGAAATTAGTCCTTAGGAGAAATGATATGCTATGGTCACTCAGCTAGAAGATCTGGGACATGAATTAAAAGTTTTCTGAATTCAATATTTGGGCTTTCTTTGCTATATCAAGATTGAGGGTAGAGGGTAAAAAGCTTTTGTCAAAGCCCTATTATGTTTCAAGTCCTCTGCTAAGTAATTTGCAAAGATCATCTCATTTGATCCTCACAACAACCCTAGAAGATAAGTACTATTATTATTTACATTTTACAATTGAGAAAAAGTGAGACAGAAGATAAGTGACATGATCACATAGTTAATGAGTGTCTGAGCCTGGACTTGAGCTCAGGTCTTTTGGCCCAAGTCAGTGCTCCAACCACTGTGCCACTTAGCTGATACTAATGATGACTTTGATCTCCATGTACACTTTGAAGTTGTCATAGAGTTCTATTTTCTAAAAAACATTATTTAATTAATTTTTACAAATGATACTGTCAGTGTGAAGAACTGTGCTATGAGAATAGTCAGTTATTTGTGTTCATAGCATATTTTGAAAAAAAACCCATCTTCTCTCCTTACCTTTGACAACTGAAGAAACCAAAGTTGGAGACATACATGAGAATACAAAGGACAAAGCTTAATTGATGACATAGCACATTCCATTAATCCCAATGTGATATATATATATATATATATATATATATATATATATATATAGTCTAGAATCTGTTCTTTGCTCTATGTTTAGCTAAAAAAAATCCTATTGGAAAGGATAAAGAATATATGTATGGGGGCCTTCATTTAACTGAAGCCCTGTCAAAAAACAAATATGCATCTCCTGTTTCTTGATAGACAATTTGCTTAGTTTGTATTCATATTTCCCATAGATGCTGCCTTTGATTTAGCAATGGACTAATTTGGTCAAAGACATTTTTCTCCTTTTGTGAGAAGTTTCCAAGGCAAATCAAACTCACCATCATGTTCGGGATTGTCTGCCTTATAATGTAGCAAGGAGACATTAGGGACAAGTTGAGGGAACTGGAAATCATTTGAGATGATTAGCAAGGATCAGAAATAGACAATCATTAAAAGGTTTGGAGTCCTGGTATGTCTCTGAGTGTCTGAGATTTTTAAGCTAAAGTAAACTCTTTGGACTGCTTGGATCCTGGAGAAAATGAGTTGAAAGTGTGCACAGAAGGGGTCTTGGGCAAAATGTTTGCAAGTTCTTCATTTGGGTCAGGTTATAACTGTTGTTCTTTACTATTTTTTAAGAAGTCACATTATGGTTTCACTGAATAGATCATAGAGATAACATGGTTGCCATTCTCTAGGAGTTGATTCATTCAAGCACCATCTTCCCTTGTCCCACCTCCATCTCTATCAGAACACATACCACATGCAAACCCATTGCTACATTGCCTTCATGAAAAGTTAATAGATGCATGTTGGTGGAGCTGTGAATGGATCCAGCCATTCTGGAGAGCAATTTGGAGCTATGCTCAAAAAGTTATCAAACTGTGCATACCCTTTGACCCAGTAGTGTTTGTATTGGGCTTATATCCCAAAGAAATCATAAAGGAAGGAAAGGGACCCACATGTGCAAGAATGTTTGTGGCAGCCCTTTTTGTAGTGGCTAGAAACTGGAAACTGAATGGATGCCCATCAATTGGAGAATGGCTGAATAAATTATGGTATATGCATGTTATGGAATATTATTGTTCTGTAAGAAATGACCAGCAGGACGATTTCAGAGAGTCCTGGAGAGACTTGTATGAACTGATACTGAGTGAAATGAGCAAAACCAGGAGATCATTATATACAGCAACAACAATACTATATGACAATCAATTCTGATGGACATGGCTCTCTTCAACAATGAAATGTTTCAAACCAGTTCCAATTGTTCACTGAAGAAAGCCATACACAACCAGAGAGAGGGATGTGAAATGTGGACCACAACGTAACATTTTCATGCTCTCTATTGATGTTTGCTTGCATTGTGTTTCCTTTATCTGATTTTTCTTTCTTGTAGATACGATTTTTCTTGCACAACAATAAGTGTGGAAATATGTATACACATATTCGATTTGTAAAAGTATTTTAACATAATTAACATGTAGTGGATATCCTGCCATCTAGGGGAGGGGTGGGGAGTAGGGGGGAAAAATTTGTAACAGAAAGCTTTGTAAGGGTTAATGTTGAAGAATTACTCATACATATGTTTTGCAAATAAAAAAAGGAAATTAATCTAAAAAAAGTTAATAGATGCTAATTTGGGCATATTATGGAAATAAGAATGAAATGCTTACTTGTAATATTTTGCATTCTCTTTTGCATCATCCCTAATATTGTGCCATATTGATCTTTTATTGACTTTCACTTCTAGCACACTCTCTCTCTTTCTCCTTCTCCCTCTCCTTCTCCCTCTCCCTCCCTCCCCCCTCTCTTTCTCTACAGGTGAAAAGATCCAATAGTATATGAAAAAAAATTAAGATCCTTTTCCTTTATGTATTTAAAGTTGAAATGTGTCAACAGTGAGAGTGGATTTCTAATATACCAGCTCAAAGCTAAATATGAATTTCAGTTTCCTTTTTAAAGGAACTAATGAAAATCCATTGTGAAAAGGTTATGAGAAACTGCTTATCTTATAACTGCAGCCAAGATTTGAGCCATTATATAAGATATGAAGCATTTGGCAGCAAAAAGATTGTTGTCATTAAAAAGGAAGCCCAAGACATTATTCTTGGGCTGAGAAAATTAATTTTGTTGTCACTATTACTCAGAGAGCCATACAGGGAGTGACAAAAATTATAATTAGCATGTTTAACTTTGGAGTTCAATTTTGTTGGCCTTCATGATATAAAAGGTACCTAAAAATATAAAAATCGATTTGAAGCAATTAACTTAATGCAATATTTAACTGTATTCTGTTGAACTTATTCTGTGTCTTGCTAGTTCCTGTCAGTAACAGAGAAGACAATCTTGCCACATTGAAAGTGAAGAAAAAAAATCATGCTCATTAAAAAAGGTGTCTGCATCCTTTTGTCTCATTTGGTTAACAAGATGTGGCCCACTACTTAAGATTATTATCAGGTAGTAAGTCTCTTTGGTCATGCTCCATCTCTTTTGGAGATAGGAGTAAGGGAAAAGCTGCTGAAGTCATCACAGCTATGTTTATTAAAGGATGGGTGAAGAGGAAAAACAGTATTGCAGGTTTGCACAGATAAGCACTTGGAGAATTTTTAAAAATTTTATTTTTTCAAGCTAAAGAAAAGGCTATCCCACTTACTAAGACAAGTTATCAACCCTTCCCAAATGGTGTCTATAAACTTTCCATTCTTCAGTAGATCTGACTGGCTTCTTTGTTTCTCCCTTGACAACATGTTGGTACTTTCTTTCTCTATTCTAAATCTCTTCAAATGAATTCCTTATGACAATATACAATTTAAGAATGTAAATTTCTTTTTTTCTATCTTCTTTTTTCTCACTTTTTGATAAGTTTTGTTCTTTTCATATTGTTCCAACTGATTTTTCTGGGAGGGGGGTAATACTTGCAGGATACATTTTAAATTTAATCCACATTATTGACATTTTCTCCATCACTTCTTTTTTTTTATATAAAGCTTTTTATTTACAAAACATATGAGTGACCTTTCAACACTGACCTTTGCATAAACTATTTTTT
>JAJPUD010006510.1:94295-109428 GCA_023553655.1 Myrmecobius fasciatus
TTTCTATCCTTCCTTTCTTCCTTTCTTCCTCTCTCCCTTCCTCCCTTTCTCCCTTCCTCCCTTCTTCTTTCCCACCCTCCCTCCTTTCCTTCCTTTCTTTGCTAGTGACCAAGCCAAGGAAGTCCATTTTTTTCATGGCAAATATAAAAAAATCATAATTCTAGCGCTGGAAGGGTCATCCAGTCCACAGGTAACATAGCAATTGAGGGGTTTGTAGTATCACATGTAGCCCACCAAACTCTTGATTGCAGCCCAAACTAGATTAAAATGTAATTGGTAGAAGTGGAGCCAAGATGCAGAGTAAAGGAGAATCCAAGGAGTAGAACAATTTTCCAGCCTAAGGCAGGTTAAAAAATCCGCAGGAAAGTTGCAGTAGTGGTAGATCAGGAGTATGAACACAGTGTAGGCTGCCTCACAGTCCAGGTCCCAGGAAACCAGGAATAAGCTGTGGAGCTTTGAAGTTGGTGGCAGTGGTAGTGATCTCCAGAACACTCAGCCCACAGATGCCAAGGACAACTCAGCAGAAAGGTTTGGTTTACTAGGGTGTAAGGAGAACTGAGCCAAGCCCAGGGTCAGGTTTTGAGAGCCATTGTTTCAACAACTGCAATGGCAGCAGTGGCTTTCTATGGTAGTAATAATGGAAACTTCTATAAATTTCAGAACACATGGGGGGGCAGTACAACTGAAATCTTTCAGAGAAAGATTGTAGGGACTTCTTTGCTGGCACTGAGGCAGAACTTTATTGCTGTTCCCCTACTCAGATCTGGCTCACAGTGCAGATTTTTAGAAGGATCTCTGAAAACAGCTGCACAAAACCTCTTGCATTTGGGACATTACACCCTACACTCTGGAAATGGAAGAGTTAAAAGCCAAGTAATAAGCCATGAAAATGAGTAAACAACAGAAAAAGATTTTGACCATAGAAAACTACTATAGTGACAAGGAATATCAAAATACACCCTTAGAAATTGATGACAAAGGCCAAACTCCAACATCCAAAGTCTCCAAGAAAAATAAGAATTGGTCTTAGTCATGGAAGAGCTCAAAAGGGATTTTGAAAATCAAGTAGGAGAGATAGAGGAAAAATTGGGAAAAGAAAGTGATACAAAAGGAAGTACAAAAAGCTAATGAGGAGAAGAATGCCTTAAAAAGCAAAATTCACCAAAGGGAAAAAGAGGTAGAAAAGCTCATTGAAGAAACCAATTCCTTAAAAACTGAGCAAATGGAAGCTAATGACTTTATGAGGAATTAAGATACAAAAAAGTAATTGTGAAATATTTAATAAAATAGATACAAACAATAAAACAGATAGAGTTAATTTCTAATTTTCTAAGTCAACATTCAGTGTGCAAAGATCTCTTTCTATTTGAGTTTGACACCACTGGGCAGTCAATTCCCCCTCATTTTAAAAATGAGAAACCTGAGGAAACAAAAGATTTAAAGGATTTGCTAAAGGTTATGTAGTAGTAAAATCAGATAGTCACATAAATAATAAAGTCAGAATTCATTGTAGGACCCCATGACTTCAAATCTAGTACTCTATATACTGTGCCAATGACAGAAATTAAAACATTTTAAGACAGGTATAATGTTCCCCCTCCAATTTTCTTTTAGCTAACTGTCTTACATGCCCGCAACTGACCTCCTAGAGTTTCATCTCTACTAAATGGATCACTCTTCCATTTGAGTACATTATTATTAATATATGACACCTAGAAATGAATATTGGAACTCATATTTATATATTAATTTGAAAATTCCCTATTTCAATGAATATCCATTTCCTCCCTGAAAGATTATGCTCAGTTTTGCTGAGTTGATTCTTGGTTGTAATCCAATCTCCTTTGTCTTCTATGTTATGTAGAAGCTGCTAAATTCTAAATAATCCTGATTGTGATTCCTTGATATTTGAATTGTTTCTTCCTGACTGCTTCTAGTATTTTCTCCTTGGTCGGAGAGTTCTGGAATTTGGCTATAATATTCCTAGAAGTTTCCATTTGGGGATTTCCTTCAGGGGATTAAATGTGGATTCCTTCAATTATCATTTTACCCCCTGGTTCTTGATGATTTATTTAATTTTAATATTTACATAGAAAACAATGTTTTACATTTGTTTTTAAAATACTGAGTTCCAGATTCTTTCCCTTCTTCTCCACTCAACCCTCACATTGACAAGGCATATGTAAAGTTATGCAAAACATTTCCATAAAAATCATGTTGTGAAAGAATCCCCCCCAAAAAAAAACCCCTAGAGGGAAAATAAAGTAAAAATTAGGTATTCTTCAAATGGTATTCAGACACAATCAATTCTTTTTCTGGTTATGGATGGCATTTTTCATCTTAAGTCCTTCAGAGTAGTCTTGGATCATTGGTCATTCAAAGTCATAGCTGATCATCCTACAACATTCTACTACTTCGTACGTACACAGTCCATTTCGTTCTGCTTAAGCTTATGGAGGCTTTTCAGGTTTTCCTGTTCATCATTTCTTATAGAACAATAATATTCCTCAATTTCTAATTTTTCAAGATAAAAAGATAAAACTATATATTGCTAAAAGGTATTTGAAACATCCAAATTCTTAAAGGAAAAAATTATATGAGTTGCAGGTTTCTGACTAAAGAAGAAATAGAGAACATTAAAAAATATAAAACGGATAATTTTGATTACACTAAATTAAAAAAGCTTTTGCACAAATTAAGCCAATGCAACCAAGATTAGAAAAAAAAAAGCAGAAAGCTAGAAAACAATCTTTACATAAAGTATCTCTGATAAAGGCCTCTTTTCTCAAATACATAGGGAACTTAGAAAAATTTATAAGAATGCAAACTATTCCTCAGTTGATAAATGGTTAAAGGATATGAATAGGTAGTTTTCAGATGAAGAGATATCTATCAGCATATGAAGAAGTGCTCTAAATAACTTTTGATTAAGAAATGCAAAATAAAACAACTCTGAGGTACCATTTCATGCCTATCAAAATGGCTAATATGTGGGAAAAAAAGGAAAATACTAAATATGAGAGAGGATGTGGTATAATGATTGTTGGTGGAGTTGAGAATTGATCCAGTCATTCTGGAGAGCAATTTGGAAGAGCAACCAAATTATGCATACCCTTTGATTCAGGATACCTCTACTTGATCTGTATTTCAAAGAGATGATAAAAAAGAGGAAAAGACTTAACATTTGCAAAAATATTTATAACAGTTCTTTTGTGGTGGCACAGAATTAAAAGTTGAAGGGATACTCTTCAAAAATGTCTGAACAAACTGTGGTGTATGATTGCAATGAAAAACTATTGTGCAATAAGAAATGATCAACAGACATCAGAAAAACCTTAGAAAGATTTGTACCAATTATACAAAGTGAATTGAGCAGAACTAGGAAAACATTGCACACAATATCAACAACATTATGTGATAATCAACTATGAATGATCTAGCTCTTCTCAGAAACTCAATGATCTAAGACAAGTACAAAGAACTCATGAAGAAAAATGCTATCCATAACTAGATAAAGTCTTTGAATGCATTTATTTTTTACTTTTTTGTGTTTTTTTCTTTTGGTCTATGATTAATATAGAAATGCTTTACACAATTGCACATGTATAACCTATATAAAATTTTCTACCATTTTCGAAAGAGGAGAGGGGAGGGTGGAAGGGAGAAAAATTTGGAACTCAATATCTTGTAAAAATGAATGCTAAAATCATTTTGATATGCAAATGTTATTTAAAAAGAAAATTCCAAAGTTTTAAATCATATGTCACATATCACATTTCATGCCACATTCTTCTACTCTTCAACCTCCTGTGACAGATAAAAATATTTTAAAAAATAATAACATTTATATAACACCCTATGATTTGCAAAGTGCTTTATGTATACTATCTCATTTGATCCTCACCTCAACCCTAAAAAATACATGATATTGTTGTTGTTGTTGTTGTTGTTGTTATTCCCATGAACTCAAGTCTTCTTAACTCTAGGTCCAAGTCTTGATTCACTATGCCAATTATTTGTCTTAATTTCACTATGTCTTTCATCTCTCTCTCTCCCTGTCTCTCTCTGTCTCTCTTTCTCTCCCTGTCTCTGTCTCTCTCTTTCTGTCTCTCTGTCTGTCCGTCTCTCTCATTCATTGAGATACTTTCCCCAAAGTATCTTTCAAAGCAACTTTCCATTTTCGTTCTCTGTCATAGCCTGGACAGCAGGGCTGTCAGGTCTTTCACCTCCTTTAGCATGGACACTCATCAGCATTTTGTGCATATGTAGGTGTTCTGGCACTTGCAGGTACACACACTGGAGTGTCTGTTAGCAGGCTGCTGGAAAATTCCTTTAATACTCTCTGCCCCCACATTGAGAACTGGAATTAAGAAATTCTTTGTCTTGGAGTCCTTATGGCTGACTCTACAACTTAAATTTTCACCTTACCTATTCCTTACCAGTTACCTATCTAGAGCACATTTTCTTGCATTTTCTTTCCCTGAGGCTCTCTCACCTTTCTCTTGCTATTTGCAAGAAAAACAGCTATTTGCATTCTTGCTCAGCTTCATCTAACCCAAAAGAACAGTTTCCTGCCAAATCCCAAAGGCAAACAGAAGCTGCCCTCACCTGTTTTCGACAAAAGGTTTTTGTCGAAAACTAGCACTGAGGTGCTTTTTATTCCCATGTTATATAGCTGATCAGAATTCAGATACCATCTCCTCATCTCTAGTCTGTTTTTTGTTGCAGCATCTTCTGCCTTCACATCTGGCTCACTTTTCCCCTTATGACCTTTCTTAGGAGTTATTTCTAGGTAATTGAGTTGTTTTTATTTTTTCTTCCCAAAGGAGTGGGTGTATCATCACCATAAGTCATAACTAGGAATTCTTTCACTTGGAATGGGATGGGAAAGGAAAGGAAGAGAAGGAAGGATTTATTGAATACCTACTGTTTGTCAGAAATTTGCTGAATTTAACAAATATTATTAATTTGATTTTCACAACAACCCTATTACTATTATCCCATGATTTATTTTCCCAATTTAAAATTGAGGAAACCGAAGCAGTAAGTAGAGAGTAGCAACATTGAGTCATGTGATTACAGGTGCATTCATGATGGGAGGACTGCCAGCCCCCCCAGAGTCTCCAACTTCTGTGCCTGGGGAGATGAATGGGGAAGGAAGATGCATCCTGGGAGAGGAGTTCTGTGGCTGCAGGACCCTGGGTTGGTGACTCAGGTCAGCCAAGAGAGAAGAATGGTTCATAAAAGTCTTCAAACCATCAAATTCAAGTAATTTCAAACCAGTAAATGTATCAATTTGGAAGATCCTGTGTGGGATTGCTAATCCTAATTCATGAGGAAGAAACCTCTCAAGTCATTGGTGTATGGTATTTAAAAAATTCTAATTTCTCCTCCATGGCTATTACTTATACATCTTTCCCTTAATCTTTTCAAATCAAAACCTTCCCTGGAGTTCATTAGATCTTTTAATACTTTCTGAATTCTCATTTGAAATTTCCTATGGCAGGAAATGTTAATTGAACAAGGGTCTCTTGAACATTAGCATGTTCTGAAAAATTATTGGTTATTATTGTGGAGGATAATAATATGGTAGAGTTTGTATTTTACAAAATAGGTCGTGATTCAGTTCACTTGGTAAAGAATGGAAATTGATCATTTAACTTAAGAATTTTGTTGAAAAAAAATTCTCTACTTGAATGATAATAAAAGTAAAACCAGTCTAGTGTTTCTCCTTTTCCCTATTATTACTGAATTAGGATTTGCAAGAAGTTATGTAAAATATTCTTAAATATTATTTTCAACCATTCTTACTAGTCACTTTTATTTAGTAAAACTGTCAATTTCTTTAAAGGGTATTATATAAAAATGGGATTCAGTATGATAAGAATAATGAAAAAAATTTCCCAAGGATCTCAGTTTTTCAGGGCCTTTTTTCTTTATCCAAACAAATTTTATAGGACTTTGAGAGAAAGAAGGTATTATCTCAATTTTCCAGAGATCAGAGTTATGAGGTGGTGAAAGATTGTAGTAAGCAGGAAAAAAAGAGGCTGTTTTCATAATTAAAGTTTCTTGATTTCTGGTCTGATTCATTATCAACTTGGAGAACTGCTATTCCAAAACAAAACAATGCTAAAGAAAAACCTTCAAGCAAGCAAGCAGCAATCATTTACTAAGAGTCTGTTGCATATTATCTTAAAACTGGGTGGTACAGCTGATAAAGTTCTGGGTCTGGAGTCAGAAAGATTCATCTGAGTTCAAATCTGACTTCAGACACTTATTGTGTGACTCTAAGTAAACCTTGTTTTCCTCAGTTTCCTCATTTAAAAATTGATCCGGAATCAGAATGACCTGGGTGAAAATTCTGCCTTTGTATGAGCATGGACAGTTTTCTCAATGCTCCAGACAAATCTCTAAAATCACAAATTTCAGAAGAGTTTTTGATCTGTATTGATAGAGGAGTTTTTCCTGCCAACAAAATCCCAAATGGGGTCACAAAGTATAGAACACAAATGAAAAATGTGTTGCGATAGAGTTAGTCACTTGGGACAGAAAGTTAAAAATATAATATATCCTATTTTTAAAGAGCTTATATTATATAGGAGAAAACATGCATATATAAAATAGGGATAGGAATAGGGACTGAGCCTGTGATTTCAATGGCATAAGAAGTTTCCAAATAAGGAACTCTTTCTCCTGTTGCAAATTAGTGCCTTCTCTGCAATTTTATGGCCTTAGAGAGTAACCTGAGAAGCTTCTTACACTAAGAAGTTAAATGGCTGGCTCAGGGTCACAGGACTTGAAGCCAGGTATTCTTGCTTTCTATTGTACTTTTAAGTATACTGTGCTGTACACACATATATCATAGATATACTTCATATATGAATTATTTAAGACATATTAAAATATATATTATAAATGTGTTCCTCTATATAAATTTTATATATTCATAAATATGAACAATTTTTGTGAGAGAATTGCTAAAACATGAGAAGATAATGAAAGATCTCATAAGTGGAGGTGGCATTTTACCTGTGGTTTGAAGAAAACAGCATTTTAAGAAGTAGAGATGAAGAAACCATATATTCTGGACATGAAAAATAGTACATACTATAATTATTATACTGATTGGGAAATCTTTTTCTAGTGGGTGGTTCTTTCCTGATCAGGATGATATATGCTGTTATTAGCATTAATTATTCAACATTTATTAAATCAGGAGACTGTAGGACATAGTAACTGTATGTGCATTCATATCTAATCCTTTCTTTTTGAAGATGCTTATGCCAGAGTGCTTTGTCTAAAGGACTATTAATTTTGATTGTTTATACTTCACAAAGTATCTTGGGGTTTAGAGGCTAGATTTTTCTTTCTTCCCTACTTATTTTATCACCAAAAAACTGGGACAATTAACTTTTTTTGTCTAATGTAGTTTTCATTTATGATTTCTTGAAATATAGCTCTAAAAATCAGGCTTAAAAAGTACATTGGGTTTAAAATGAAACTACTTGACCATGCCTTGAACCCCAAATTCCTTTGATTCTCACTGATTGACCAATAAAAAGTCCCAATCTAAGCCTCACTTGCTCATTGTTTGGGTCTTGATGGCTTAGAGTGATTGTAAAGACCATTTTTTTTTTTTTTTTTTGATTAGAGCTCTGAGAAAGATCTTAGCTTAAAAAGACCAACATCTCCCACTACATCCAGGGCTATCACCATCATCTTGACCTATGTCTTGTCACTAGACTCCCATAACTTTGAAGGAGAGAGTGAGGTTGATGACCTTGCACAGATCTGCCTCACTTAAATCCAATTAACTTGCAGGTCAAGACATAACTTTTCTAAGGTCATTGATCCTCTTCAAGAATAAAGGATGAACAACAACAACAGATTATTTTCTAATTAGAAAAACCATGGGAGTCATTGTGCTCTTTGACAAAGACATATATGGGATCTGACTATCCCCCAAAGTCATGGAATGTGGGCCTAGCAACCAAAAGGTAAACAGTATGATCTGTCTTTGTCAAATCATGGGAAAGCAACAGAAGTGGGATGTTGAGATTTTGCTTAGCTACTAGGTAGTAGCACTAGAATTTGCTCTATGTGTTTAAATGAGTTAGTCTAACCTTGGTTACATATATGTACAAATCAAGACATTTTATTATTTCTTTCTCCTTGATTACTTAAAAAATTTTATGATTCAATTATGCATGTCAACTCAGAAGTAAAATCTTTCATGAAGAACTGAGTAAGGTATTTTAAGAAGAAAGGAAGAGAGAAAAGATAGAAGGAAGGAAAGAAGGAAGGAAGGAAAAGGAAAGAAAGAAAGAAAAAAAGAAAGAAAAGAGAAAAGCAAGAAAGAAAAGTATGTGTGTATGTGTGTGTGTGTGTGTGTGTATTTGTATACACATACATACACATTTATCTTTCTTACTTTTAGGGGAAAGGGTTGGGAAGTACAGTATGTATAGAGATTGATTTCTTTTGAGAAAATGTATCAAATGTAAGAGAATAAATGAATTAGGCCATACAGAAACATCAGATTTTGAAATGAATTCAAATAAAAAGAGGACTGTTGAGTCCTCTTCTTGAATAAGTTTCTTCTCAATTGCTCTCTGCATCATAAAGTGGAGTAAGATACACATAGTAATGATGTGTGTTTGACCCAGGCTGACACAAGTGAATGAGACATTTGTAGAGAAACTCAATATCCACCTACCTCACCAAGCTCTTACTCTGGTTTTGGTGCCAGTATAGACTGTAAACAAACCCCAAGCAATTTGTGCCAGATTCCCATAAAGCTGCATTGTATCCTTAAATGCTGTTTCCCCTCCTCCTACAAGCTATACAAGTTTAGAGCAAATCACAGAAATAACAGATTGTGATTATTGATAACATTTGGGCTCCTAAGAAACCCTGAGTGCCAACTTACATGAGAAATTGTTATAAATTGAGTATAAGTTTTATATTTTAGAGTTAAGTCATCAAGAACTTATTAATAATCATCTACTATGTTCCAGGTACTGTGTTAAGAGCCAGAGAGATAGCATAGGTAAGTGGATGGAGAGTTAGACTTGGAATCAGAATGACCTGGGTGCAAATTCTGCCTTTGTATGAGCATGGACAATTTTCTCAATGCTCTAGACAAATTTCTAAAATCACAAATTTCAGAAGAGTTTTTGATCTATATTCATAGATGAAGTTTTCTTACCTATGTTCTTTAAATCAATAAAACAAGTTCAAACTAAAAAAAGTTTTCCATCTACAGATAACTTTATAGTTTTAAAATCAAAGGTCTGTAGAATGCAGCGAGGTGGCACAGTGGCCTAGAGTCAGGAAGACTCATTTTCCAGAATTCAAATCTAATCTCAGACACCTACTAGCTATGTGAGCCTGAGCAAATCACTTAATATTGTTTACCTCAGTTTCCTCAACTGTAAAATGAGCGGAGAAAGAAATGGCAAATCACTGCAATATCTTTGCCAAGAAAAGCCCAAAATGGGTTTTTGAAGAGTCAGATATGACCAAACACAACAGTAACAATATAGAATGGCAAGGTTAAATATTTCTCTAGATAAGAGAATGTCCTTAGATGATTTAGACTGATGTGATGGATCCCAGCCCTCTTCACCTTTCCCTCTTAGCGTCTGCTTCCTTCAAAATATAGTTCATGTAAAATTTCTCATAAGGGGATTTTCCTGCTTCTTACCACTCATATATTTCCCATTATTTTATTGTTCTTTCCCCCTTGAAAATGGTATATAATATTTTATATGTTCTTTGTATTTATTTATTTGTGAATAACTTGTTCCCTTCTCCTTACCATTGTTCCTTCCCTTTCCCTACTAGTGACCTCTTATTTGCAGTAGGTTCTTAATACATATTTGCTGAATTGATTGGAATTAAAGTATTGTATTTAGTATTGAACCAAGTAATTTGAGGAAGGATACTGACCAACTGAAGCACGTCCATCTTTTTGAATCAGGATAGTGAAAGACTGGAGACTAGGCTGTATAAAATTGGTTGAACAAAGTGTAGATATTTAACTTGGGAAAACAAATGACTTCAGGGAGAGGGGTGAATATGGTGCCATTTTCAAGCATTTGAAAGACTGTCATGTCCTGCTTGATACCAAAGAATAATAGAGCTAAGAGCAGTTTGGTGAAAGTTTGCAATAAATATAAGAAAAAATGGTAAGTAGAGAGAGAGAGTTGTAATTAAGGTAGAGCCATTAGGATTTTTGACCAGGGTAGGGGGAATTTGCAATGCTGGCCACATTTGCCTTAAGGACTTAATACTTTGTCCCAAAGCCTGCTTCCTCTATCCTGTGTAGGTGCATTGTTGTATGCCATATTGTATTCCTGGACATGGCAGGAAACCAAATAACTTCTATTAGTATTGTCTTAAAAAGAGTCTGAAGATTACCTGGCAAAATAAGGTACTGGACATTGAAGTGCTTTCTGGAGCTGAATAGCCAACCATTCAAACTCTTTTGCAGAGAGTGCAACTCTGATTGGCTGGTTATATTGTTTGAATGCCAGAATATATTTGCCTAAAAAACAATTTTATGGAGAACTCACACAAGGCAAATGTTCACATGGAGGTCAGGCTAAGCAATACAAAGACATTTTCAAGATCTCTCTGAAGGATTTTGGAATCACTTGTGAGACATGGAAGCCACTGGCACAGGACCACTCAGCAAGGTGTGCCCACATCAAAGAAGCTACTCTACTATATGATCAAAGCAGAAATGAAGCAGCTCAAAAGAAATGAGATGCCCAAATTTAGAGACATTGCCATTCCAAATGTTATGTGCTCCATCTGGGTTAGAGCCTTCTGAGCTCTACCTTGACTCCAGTATCTCACGATAGTGATGTCAGTTTGGTCCTCTTTGAGAGTAAAGGACAAAACCCAACTAAATAACCAACCAAACAGCTTCCTCTACCTTGTGGGCCAGTGAGAGCCAAAGGTGCCAGTCATGGCTAATCATAAGTGCCCTTCCTCTCATTTGCAGGGTAGAAAGCTTCCAGTGTCCTAGTCTATACTACTTACCCGTCACTCTTCCCAGTTGGTTTTGGATATTCTCCCCATACCATCTATGGTCATCCTTAGAACATATAGAAACCTTATGGTGTTCTATCATAGGCTGTTCATCTTACATGAATGGTTCTACCCTAGTTTGTAGAATGTGCAAAAATGTCCACAAATTGTCCTAATTAGAGAAGTTAAAGAAAAGAAAGTGTTAATTAGGAAGATAATGGATTCCCCAATGAGAAGTTTTCAAATGGAGCCTGAATGAGGTCTTCTGGAGGATGTTGTAAGAGATATTTATGTTCAGGTCTGACCTACACTAAATGCCCTCTAAAATCCCTTCTAACTATGATGCTGTGAAAAAGCCCTTGGGTCAGAGTCAAGAAGCCCTAGTACTAATTTTACCATTAGCTCACTGGTTAAGTTATTTTATCTCCCTGGGTGTCTTTTTCTTTATCCATGAAACTATTTTGTTTTTTGTTTTTTAATTTTTGTCTTTGTATTCTCAGTGCCTGGCACAGAGCCTTGAATGAAAAAAATGCTTCATAAATGCTTAAAAGATTGAAATGAATAAGCATAGATCATTTCTATGATTCTTTCCACTTCTACAAAATACTCATGCTGGTCTTACTTTTTGAAGATTGTAGGAGAGTGCAAATCATGCTTCTGGATTTGGAATCAGAGGTCTGGGTTTGAATGGATGAAAGAATGAAAAGCATTTTTTTAAATGCGTGCAATCCTTTTAATATCTGTCATGTTATGCAAGAAAAATCAGACCAAAAAGGAAAAAGGAAACCTTGAGAAAGAAAACAAACAAACAAATAAACAAAAGTGAGAATACTATGCTTTGATCCACATTCAGTCTCCAGAGTTCTCTCTCTGAATGTGAATGGCATTTTCCATCTCAACTCTTTTGGAATGGCCTTGAGTCATCACATTGTTGAGAAGAGCCAGGTCCATCACAATTGATTTAACAACAGGATTAAAAACAGATTTAACAACAGGATAAAAAAATAAGCAGGGATACATTTTAAAATTTAATCTTCATTTCTTTCTAAAGTATTATCAATGAAACAGTAAATCAAGCCCCAATTTCCTGATTTCTGAGGTATAAATATTCACACTGGCATTTTAATAATCAGTTCTGAGCTAGGTCCAGCACACTAAGGCTTATACAGGTCTGGGAAGTCATAAAGATGGTCTACAATAGGGTTAATCCATTTTCAACTCCTTTCCAGAGAGTATGGTTAATTTGATTAAAGTTCTCAGAGAAAGAGGCTTAACTTCTAGCAGACATGGCTGGTCTCTGGAAGTCTAGTTTGAGGCCAGCTATAACAGATGGCTGGAAGAAAAATGGTCTGAGAAACTGAGACTTTATAGTATCAAGGAGCATCTGGTTGAGGGGCTTAGCTCCTCACAGGCATGCTTTCTACCCTGTTCCTAGCTAGAAGGGATAGGTGTATAAATATTGGACTATAGGGTACTAGTAGCCTGTCCAGGTCTCCTTATTGGTAACATAGAGAATGGCTAGAGGGCTAGGTACTATAACATGGAGTGTCCTGGGGGTTGCTATAGCCCTTCATCGCCTCCTTGGGGAAAGAAGGGAGATTATGGTGCTTATTTTGCTATCCATTGGAACTTGTACTGGGCAGACAAAATTAAGTTTGAATTAGAGTTCTGCTAATTATTACCTATGTGATCTTGGTTATTCACCCTTCCTAGACTTCAGTACTTTATCCATAAAATGAAGGATTCTAACTTAATGACCACTTAGGTCCCTTACAAATTAAAATCTATAATCCTATCCTTCCACATGGTTCATTTTTGAAAGGTATTAGTATGACACTAAACATTCTGAGTTTATGGTTATTTATTCATCTTAAGGAATGATAAAATATAGGTTACATTTAACTCAAGCGCTTTCATAAATTATGGAGTCATTGGGTTTTCTTGAGGCTATAGAGTTCTGTTAGAATAAAAAATAGCTCTTTGATAACTGGGAGGTAACCAAAATACTAGAGAAATTTGCCAAAAATAGTGCTTGGTGAAATTGCCAGAAGATTGGCTTTCATTAAATGCATAAATTTTCTGGAGTTTTTGATTGAAAACACCACCCTCCCATAATGCTGAAATTCAGGCCAAATACCACATCTAGGGATGAGGCAAATTTGATCTTTTCTTCTTTTGGAATAAATACAACTGATACTGGGTTTTTTCCTCCTGTTTTGGTGAATTCTGCAAAATGAATCATTGCTCTATTTAACATTCTCTGTCCCCAGAAATGCTTTTGCTAAAAATCTTATATCATAAAAGGTCTTTAGGAAAATAGTTGCTCAAAAAAAAAATAATTCATTTAAATAAATTATAGTGAGAGTGAATTTATTAACATAAATGGATGATAGCTATATTTCATTGTGTAGTTTTCCTATTACGCCTATAATGACTGAATGGTTTGATTCACTCAGATCTAAGTATGGCACCATGTTGTTGTTGTTGAATCATTTTAGACATGTCTCACTCTCTGTAACTCCATTTGGGGTTTTCCTGGCAAAGATACAGGAGTGGTTCGTCATTTCCTTCTCCAGCTCATTTTATAGATGAGGAAACTGAGGCAAACAAGGTGAAGTGATTTGCTCAAGGTCACATGGCTAGTAAGTTTTTGAGGCTAGATTTGAATTCAGGTCCTCTTTACTCCAGGGATGACACAGTATCTACCACACCCCAGTTGCATTTTCCTTTATAGGTAACTATAATCTTTTCCCTGTGTGCTTCAAATAGCAGTGTTTGTGAGCTGTTTAGGGAAGAAGAATGTCTGTAGTTTTTGTCAATATTTTTGTTATATTGCTGTAGATATTTTGGTAATATTTTATTTACAAGTTTTGCATTAATATGCATTAGAAATTTTGGCTGTCTCTGAATTAGGTGTCAAGATCATATTTATATCATGGAATTTGGTGGGATTCCTTCCTTTTCTATTTTCACAGTTTGTATATCATTCTTTAAATGTTTGATAGTCTCTAAGTGCACTATCAAATCAATTACAAAAATCCTTCTTGTCTATGATTTTTAAATTTTCCTTCCCTTAATTGTTGATCTGTTCTTTTTCTTTTGTATTAATGAAAATATTTGAAGACATAAAATTTTCCCCAAGGAAAATTTTGGCTGCATACGTCAAATTTTAATATTTAAACTAATTGTTATCATAAACTTAATAAAATTATTATTTCTACAATATGTTTTTTACCCACCTATTCTTTAGGACTAAGCTAGTTTCTAATTTTAATAATTCATTCAGCAACTCTTTATTGAATATAATTTTATAATATTTTGCTTTGTAAAAGATGTTTGATATTTTTCTGCACATTTTGAGAAGTTATGCCCTAATATTCTATTCACAATTGAGAAATATACATATTTCTTTCTACTCTCAGCAATTTCCAGAAACCTGTCATATTTAATTGTCCTAACATTCTACAGAGGTTCTTAAATTCTTTCTTTTTTTTTTTTTGTTAGATTTATCTAGGCCTGAAAGAAGGTATATTGAGGCCCCACTCCCCACTATTAGTTTACCATGTTTCTCCCTGTAACTCACTTAACTTTTCTTTTAAGTATATGTTTTGTATTGACATTAATTCATTGTATATAGTACCTTTAAGAACAATGTAATTACTCTTTATGTCTTTTCTTTGTTTGCTTTTGTTGTTTCCTTGTCTGAGACCAGAATTGATACTTCTGCCTTTTAAGGTTTCAACAGAATCATTATGGATTTTGTTACAATCTCTTATTTTAACTTTGTGTGAATGTTTTTTCCAAATATGTTTCTTGTTAATTGAATGTCAGTGTGTGTGATGTGGTTAGGGAAAAAAAATCTGTCTCACTTTCACAGTTGTAATAGTTAATTTTGTATATCCCTCTATATCATTCTCTTAGACTTTTCCTTCTCTTTGTTTCCTTTTTTGTAAAGAAGAATAGTGAGAAAGATATATGCTTAGCAATCTGTGAGCTGTAGATTTGATGCAATCTGTTTCTCCTGCCCTGACCCTATTTTCTTTTCCTTACTCAAAAGCCCAATTGCATCTTCCTTCCTTCCTCCCTCCCTCCCTCC
>JAJPUD010006510.1:109828-120059 GCA_023553655.1 Myrmecobius fasciatus
TTTTTTCTTTCCTTCCTTCTCTTAGTCAAACCTCAGTGCACTTTTGGAAGGAATGCCTGGATCAAACTTTGTTCTGGTTTTTATTGTTGTTCCTTTTGTTTCAACTGATATTTTATTGGGGGTATCACTTGTTATTGTAGAATCTCAGGGTCTGGTCATATTGGGTATCTGCAAGCTTTCAGCTGAGCCTAAAATAGTCTTATCCAATGAAAAGCCTGAATGTTGTACCACTGGTCTGAGTACCACAAGTTTCTGACATGGGTTTAGATTTGAGCAACCCCAAAATCACTTTCCCTTTGAGTTCCAGAAGACTACTGGACTCAGCTACTGTTGAGCCACTGAAAAGATCTATCCAAATTGTGCCAAACTTAATTAGAAATGGCAGCCACTAACCATACGTAAGGATTCCTGCAGGTCACATATTGACTTAGAAAATCACATAATAACATTATCTGTTGTTATATTATATTTTTATTTATTTTGTTAAATATTTCCAAATGCATTTTAATATAGTTGAGGCCCCGGTCAGGTATGTTGCAGATCACATCAGTTAGGTATTTAATGCCCATACTCTACAATTTCAAAACTACAGGACTTAAGGCTTCCCTTTTGTCTGGGATTGCTGCCCTTATGATTCTGGTATAGATTTCAGACGAACCTAGAGCTGTGTCTGAAATCCATCTCAAGTCTTATGGTAGCTCCATACCTTCTATTTGTTTCTCTACTTTTTACTGGATCAGTACCCAGCCTAAGGTCCTTGCCTACTTCTTGCCCTGGACTACCACCCTTAGGGAGAGGCTCCTTCCTTAGTCCAAATTGAATCTGTGACCCAGCAGAATAGTGAATAAGAGAGATACTAATTTGGCACTTATTCCTGATCTTTGCACAAGATCAGACCCCTCTGTGCCTAATGTGGGGCCTCTTTTTGCCTCAGAAAAGTCCCTTATTCAGTTTCTTAGCTAGAAGGATCCCTGCATGGAACTAGATACCATTCCCTACTATCTCTTTTCTTACAATTTTGAGCCTGCCTGGGGAAATCACTGTATTTTTCTCTTGGATTTCCTGATCAGGACTCATTCTGATGTATATTCTAAATCTTTATGGAGAAGCTGTGGGGAGAGCATAGTTATTCTACTTCCTTCTACTCTACCATACTGGCTGATCTCCTGCAGGTAATGACCTGGTCTTTCCAGTCTTGTTTTCTTCTTGCACTCCAGCAATGATTTCTCAGTATCTCATGTTTCCTCCTCATCCTATACACACATTCAAACAAATTGTTCAGGGAATAAATTCTAGGTCTAGCCCCGGTTACAAATGTCTTTATATAATTCCCTCCTGAGAGAGGACTTGCTTGAGGAGTTAGGAGGAAACATTGAGAGATATGGTAAAATATTTGGAAGTAATCACCAAGATATTAATGTGAGTAGGTCCCTAACATTTCAAACTGTTATTTCCTTAAGGGGGAAAAAGGAATCCATCTCATAATTATCGGTCTAAACCTTAAGAACTGCTTTGAGCTGATAGGGACTTGGGGTTTTGCACCCACTTCCTGTTCTGTCCTCAGGCATGTGGTTTGGACTGTACTCGGTCTTGCCTTCAATGGAAGAGGGTTAGATTTTCTGTACTCACATTTTTTGGCTTGTGAAATCTCCTACTCCAATGCCTCAGGGATGATTTTACTTATGGCTCACATCTAGAGTTTTCCCCCCAAATGAACTGGGAAATTGGAAAAGGTACATAATGTATATAATATGAATCAGGTATAGGACAGGTGATTTATTTCTACACACAAATGAAATACTCAAACATAAGTCTCATAGCTCACATTTAACTAAACAATCAATAACTTAATAGCTACCTTGACAATCTGCTGGGAGGTTGATACTTAAACCCCATTAGAACATAAAATGGTTTGCAAGATTGTTAATTAAGTATTGTGTTAATTGAAATACTGCTTAGACATTGCCTAAACAACTCATACATGTTTGCTGGTAAAATGGTTAGGCTTGGGCCAATCTATTGTTGTTTTCCATTTCTCTAATACCTCTGGAACAATTTTTGAGGATTCCTCTGCATCTGTCAATCTGCCCCTGCTCTGGCCTGAAGTCAATTGTTATTAGCTTTTCTGGCTCCTCAGATGAAAAAGGGACACACCATCTCAAAATACCAGCCATTTAGCCTTGAATCATATTTAGCCAAAGTAGGCACCAAAGCCCCTACATTGTAGAACAGAACCAGGAAAGGAAATTGTGAGAATGATCCATAGAGTGATCTCTATAACTTACTTCAACCTTACTACAGTAACATTAACTACAGTAACTACTACAGTAGTTATTGTTCGTTCTTCGTTCTCAAAGAGGACCATGACATCAGGAGGGAGAGGTTATGACTTGTAAGTGAATTGGATTTAAATGAGGGAAGCCTCACTTTCCTCTCCAGAGTCATCTGGGTCCAGTGAGATATGGATCGGGAGATGACCCTGGATGCAATGGGAGACCTTGGACTTTTTAAGCTAAGGTCTTTCTTAGGTCTTATTTTGTCTGAGGCAACACCCATTCAGTGAGGCAAGGAATAGCCTCACTTCAACTCACTTCAACTTTACTGTAACCTTTGAGTTGGATGGATCTTAAAACCATCTAGTCCAAGTCTCTTCATTTTATTTTATTTCATTTTACATTTCCAATTTTTACTTTTCTGCACCCCTCCCCATAGAAAAAAATAAAATCCTTATAACAAATATTCACAAACAAAACAAATTCTCACAAAGACCATATCCAAAAATATGTCTCATTGAACACTGAGCATATCATGCTGTGTACCTGTCAGGAGGGGCATAGGATGGTTCTTTATTGGCCACTTATTTTTACTGAAAGGGGAAAGAACTCTTAGAAAAGTGAAGTGAGCTCCCAGACCACATGGTAAGTAAATAACAGACCTGGAATTAGAGCTTAGGTTTTGTGTCTAGTGTTCTTTTTTATATTCCTTCCTAGCCAATTATTTAAAACTTTTTTGTTTCTTTGTTTTTGGGATTTGAGTAAGCAGTTTTATTAGTGAGAAAGGTGAGTTAATGCTAAAATGGGGTGAAGGATGCTATAAGATGGAATTTTGACTGCTGGGTGCTGTTCCCAGTTGGCAGCATGTACAGTCAAGTTACTTTCATCCTGTATGTCTCATGTTCCCTGTGCAGTGGGAACCTGATACAACTGTTTTGAGACTTAGCTAATAGTGGTCCATGACATAGATCCTGAGTGAGGGTGAGAAATAAACCCCCCAAACATCTTCCCATTCTACTAGACAGTGCTGAGACTAAGCATGCCAAGAGACAAAGTTATGGCTCTCCAAACAAAACCCCAAAACAGCGGTTCCCAGTCCTGTAGTTGACAGGTCTGAGGACTTAGATTACTTTTGTGGTTCAGTTGAATCCCCGATGTGCTGTGTTCCCAGGGAAGATAACCAATAACAACAGCCCCAGTAACCCTGTGCTAGTTACTAAATGGGCTTCCTCACAAGTGGGGCTCCTGAAGGAATCTCACAATTTCCTGTCGATTTGTCCCTGAAGGGACAAGCTCAGAAAGTTGTTTCCATTGCAGCTGAATTAATTCCTAGGGATTGGGGGTGGGGTAATGGTGGGGAAGGAACATTCTCTGTTTGTCCCTTTAGTTTTTCTTCCTCTCTTTCAATATATGTAGTTTCACTTCAGTTTCTTTTCACTTCTATCATTTGGAGGGTCAAATAACCCTTAAACTCTACAATGAAATTCAGATCAAAATTTTGAGTTCCACCTGTTTTGGGGACTGGGGTGGAAAGTTTCTCAAAGCTTCTCTGGCAGCCCAGCAAAACAGGCACTGCTGGAGCACAAAATAAAAATGGAAGAAACAACTGCCAAAGGCATGGATGAAGTCTTCTGATCTAAGTCCTCCCCATTAACACCCCTCCCAAAATGGTTTACCTCCTTTATTCTCAGAATTTATTATCTGATTTTACTGGAATTTTAAGAAAATACAGTTTTCTGAAAAAGGCTTTCTTTTAACTAAACTCCTAGCATTCAGTGAGTCACTTGGGATGGATATTTGTTTTTTGGCAAGAAGGTTTTCTTTTTTTTTTTTTAATTTAATTTTTTTATGATAACGTCTTGAAATACATTGTTTGATCAGACACTGGTGCTCTGAGAACCCAAGCCACCAGTCTCCTGATTTCAAAACAGCAAATTTCTGTCTCCCAAATGCAGAAATTCATATTCAAAGAGCACTAAAAACTAATCTCACCCCCCAAAATCCTTTCCATTCACCTTAACATTTCTGGACCCTATTTTTTATTCTTATAGTATTCATTTATACATATGCATACATTTGTATTCCATATTATGCGTTATATATATGTATAAACAAGTTGTTCTTAAAGTTTTAGTGTAATGGTCAATTTTTAAAACTTTAAATGTCAGTTAACAAAAACCCTAGTTTTAAAGCTTAAATCTTTGCAAAGATTTTTCAGAATACTTTCTCTTTTTCTGTGTGTGTCTGTGGGAATGGGGGTGGGGTGGAGGGCATGTGTGGGTGTAAGGAAGAGAGAGAAGGAGGAAAGGGGAATGAAGAGGAAGGAGAAGGGGGGAAAGGGAGGGAAAAGGAGACAGAGATAGAAACTACAGCCTCAAATTTTTCATAGCATGAAAAGAATTTGAAGTCTAAAAGACTCTAATCAATATTCATATTGGCTTAAGGAGTATAATCCAATTCAACTAAAGTTTTAAAAACTTCTTACTGTTTAGCATTATATTAGGCATTCGGGATGTAAAAATGAAAATGAAAGTTCTTGCTTTCAAAGAACTTGTCTAATAATGGAAAAAAAAGAACAATAGGAAAATGTATTCATATGTAAATAAGTGCAAAACATATTCAAACTAATTTCAGGGAGGGGAGAGATAACTAATGATTGAGGGACTTAAGGAGGAACAAACTCCCTTAAGAGAAGGTCCTTGAAAAGCACTTGAAGGCCATGTATTTATTTCAAGGAGCAAAGGGGAGGATGGAGAACACTTGGGTCTTGAAGAATGGCTTAAGAAAATGAAAAGAAATGGCAACTGGAATGTCATGTATGAGAAGCTGCAAACAGACCATGTTGAAAGCATGAAGGAGGATAATGTTTTTGCATTTGAATAATACAGTATAGAGAGATGGAGTGGAGCCTGATTATGATGGTCTTCAAATGTCAAGCAGAAGAGTTTGAAGTTTGCATTAAAGGTAATAAGAAAATATCTGGAGAAAGTGCTTTTTCTCCTCTGTGTTTTCATTGACTTTGGGAGCTCTTGGTAAGTATCTTCTCCTAATGAAGATTGACACTTTCACTAAATTTTTTTTATCTTAGTAAATTATCTGGCTAAGGGACACTAAGAGGTAAAGTTACTTCTTTAGAATCACACAACTAGTGTGTGTAAAAGGTGAAACATGAATCCAAGACTTCTGATTCCAAGGCTGGCTTTCTGTCCAGTTCCCCCATCTTGCTTCAATTGGTACTTGGAGAATGAACATCAGTTTGGCGGTAGGATGGAAGATGGATTGGAGAGGGAAGAAATCTGAAGCAGAGAGACCAAGTAGAATTCTGTTGTAAAAGTCTACATGAGAGCAGATGATGACATGAATGGCTCAGTTATGGAATGAGTGAAAGGAAGGGGATGGGAGTCATAGCTGTTATGATTTGGGTGTTCTTGCCTGATGAGTGCCCAACATTCTCTTCTTGCATGCATTAAAGCATATCTTTTCCCGTGTTTGAAAGAAGTGAACCAGAGACTAATTAGTGCTGGAATGTATCACTGGCTGAACTCTAGAGGGCTTCCCACTTTAATTAAATAAGCCTGGTCTTTTATTGTGGGATCTGAAATGCTTGATATAAGTGTAACCGTCCTGTCATCTGGGTTCTCTCAGCTGTCAGGGCAGTGAGCCATGGATTCTTACACCCAGCACTGCATATCTCTTTGCTACTTACTGGGCTTTCATACATGTCTATCCCAGCCTATCACTCATATGGCTTTCCCCTTCCAACCAGTTTCTCTCAATTTTTCTAGAGGAAGTGTTGTTCCAGGAGATATTCACCCTTATTCCCTACCCTTACTCAAGGTAAAGTTAAACTTTAGTTTAATTAGATTAAGTAAAAGTACAATAAAATTAAAAGCAATAGATACTTCATCAAAAAACCAAACCAAACCAAACCAAAAAAACCCCCACAAAAAAACCCCAAAACAACACACACACACACACACACACACACACACACACACACACAACCTCCCATTCAGTCCAAGTTATATCTTCCAATGTCCAGTATAGGCAGCTATGGATAGAATAGTGGGCCTGAAGTTCAAACCTGGTCTCAAACATTTAGCTGTGTAACTGTGGACAAGTCACTTAACTTTGTTTTCCTCAGTTTTTGCATCTATCGCATGAGCTGGAGAGAGAAATGGCAAACCATTCCTATATTTTTACCAAGAAAATCTCAAATAGAGTCATGAAGAGTCAGCTATGATTGAAACTGGGAGTGGGAGAAAGCTGGCCCAACATTTCACTGCCTTTTGAAGAAACCTCCCATCTCTCAGCAAAGCAGGAATATGGCATAAACAATTTATGAAGATGCCTACACTGAGGCTGGGGAGCATTGTAGAATCTCCTGATGATTCTCAAGGACAGAGCAACATGGATACACAAAGAACAGCGTTCTGGTACTAAGTTTTTGGTACTTCTCCTCCAGAGTATGGACTCTTTTGGACTTAAGTTTTGTATGTCTTCCTCTAATATCTCTGTACTGAAAAGGGATATTGCTTAAAAATATTATGGCTAACATCTCCCTGAGCCCAAGGAATGTTGCGTGACTATAATGTCCTTCCTGGTTATCACTGAACTCTTTCCTTCTACAAATATAGCTACTCTGATAGTCTACTGAGCTACCACAGGAGGACAAAGGACAGTAGAAATTATGTTACAATATAGAAACAAGGGGCCCCTTGCTCCCTTGATTAAGGTTGGGGAGGTACTGGGAGTAGAATTCTCTAGTAGGAGTAGTTTCTTGATCTAGGTAACTAGGGGATGAAATAGAATGGAAAAACATTGATTTAGTGCTAAATGCCAAGAACTGTTAAACACTATGGATACAAATAAAAAACCAAGATATCTCTTACTCTCAAGTAAGATAAGGATGTGGGAAGATGGAACTCAAATATATAAAGACATGAAATATGATTACAATACTGAGTCTCTGACTGGGTACAACAGATTTACTGGAAGGGATTTTCTAGACCATAGTTTTGTTTTTTTTTTTTAATAGAAATGCATGCATGTGGGGTTAGATTAAAAAGTTCTGAACTAATCAAATTATGCAAACCTACTTTGGTATATCAGATAGGCAGCATTGCTTGAGACCTGAACTTTCAGCTTTTTTCAATCTTCTTTTGATCCCAAACAGTTAAAAGACAGATAGGGGTGTGAAAAGGAATATTAAGTGGGTAGCTGCAAATTAGGAGAGGAATCTATTCCTAATTTGATTCTTATTTCAAAATTCTGGGGTTTGGGAGAGAGGAGAAATAGAAGATATAGATTCTACCTTTTCTTTTTTTTTTTCTTTTTTCTTTTCCCAGGTCCATTCATTTTGGGGAAGATTCAAATGCTCAGCTCCTCTTTGTTTTCTGTATTAAAATTATGTCAAATTTTTGGGAGAAAGCATGACTCTTTGCAAAGAATATTAGTCTGAATAAGTCTGGTCTAAAAAACCTAAATTTTCCTATTTTAGGAAATTCCTATTTTGCCAGTTGTGTGACCCTAATCAAAGTATTTGACTTCTTGATGCCTCAGTTTTATATTTTGTAAAACGAATGGAGGAGAATAATAACACTTGGATGTTTCAAGTTGTTGAGTAGAAAACTTTTTTGCCTTAAAATGCTGCATAATATGCATATATATTGCAGCTCTCCTGGAAATGTTGGGTCAAAACACTGTTTGGGGAGAATTCAAGTGGTTTTAGCCCACAAAGATTTCTTCTAGAACATTTTACCACCTGACCTGCCAGGAGACATTTTCTCTCCAATCATTATTTTAAATGAGTCATCTCAAGGCAAAATAGGACAGAAAAAATATGGACATTTTGGTTTGTTTCCTTTTTCAAAGTCAGCTCCCCCCCCTTTTTTTTAAGTTTTATTGATGCTTTTTTATTTTAACAGCATTGATACTTCTTATTCATTTACTTTCTCTGATAAATCACTCCTTTGTTAGAAATAGTCTTAAGCAAAACCAAATCAACATCTGGACAATGTCTTAAGTGATATGGTAGGTAGAGAAAAGAATAGAGTGATAGACCAGGGAAGTCAGGAAGGCTCACATTATTGAATACAGATCTGGCCTCACAACACTTATTAAGCTGTAAGACTCTGGGCAAGTCATTTAACCTTGCTTGCCTCAGTTTCCTCACCTATCAAATGAGCTGGAGAAGGAAATGGCAAACTATTCTAGCATCTTTGCCAAGATAATTCCAAGTGGGGCCACAAAGAATCAGACAAGATTGAAATGACTGAAGAACAACAAATTCATCATCTTTCCCACTTCACTATCAGTCTATTGAATTCATGATTAGTCAATTGATCAGATTTCTGAAGTCTTTCAGTATTGTTTTATTTTACATTATTGTAGGCATTGTGGAAGTGGTTCTCTCCAGTTCTGGCTATTTTATTACGCTTCAGTTTACAAGAGTTTCTCTGGTTTCTTTAATGTCAGAATTTCTTATGGCTCAATAATATTTCACTACATTCATATACTATGACATAATCAACAAATTTCCCCAATCAATTGTTACCCACCTTCTTTGTAGTCTTACTACAAAAAAATGTTACTATAAATAGTTTTGCTTATAGGGGCATAAGCCCAGTCTTTGATCTCTTTAGTGTACAACCTTAATAATAGAATTGTTGAGTCACAGTAGCTATACATTTTAGTGACAACTCTTATATTTAATTCATAAGGGGGTATAGTAGTACTCTCCTAGGCTCTAACTTCTTTCTTCTTTAGTCTATCATATGTATTGCTATTTGATTAATCTGGTTAAAATACTATCTTTACCATTTCATTCAAAATCACACCTAAAAGACTACAAAACAAAATCTGGACTCCTTAGGTTGAGATTCAAGGTCCTCCACAATCTAATTACAAATTAGTTTCCCAGCTTTCTCTCTCCATATTCTCCTACATGAAATATCACTGGGAGAGATCAAAGATCAAATAAATTAGAAGACTTGCATAAATTGTGACCTGGAAAATCAAGATGGCAGAAAAAAGTCAGAAAGTTGCCTGAACTCCCCTTAATTTCCCAAAAAACAACTTTAAATTAAGCTCAAAACAAATTCTGGAGTGATAGAACTTAGAAAAAAGATGGGATAAAACAATCTTCCAGCCCAAGATAAATTAGAAGTATTGAAGAAGTACTTAGAAGTCTGTCTTACTTAGATAAAAAGGGAGCCCAGCCCAAAATAGGTAGTGTCTGGGCAAACCAGCAGGAGGCCCCTAGTCCTAGCACATAGATCAGCAACTAAGGCTCCAGAATCCCAGCTAAGCTGTCTAATAGCACAGTAAGACATCTCTGCATACCCTGCCCTAGAGGAGCAAGAGATCCTCTAATCCTGAGGGCCCAGAGACAATGAGCTAGAGAACCTTGGCTCCTATGGCAGTGCCTCCTACAACCTAGGAGCAGAATTCACCTTTAAAAGTCATGAAATAGGCTGGAAAATGAGCAATAATCAAGGAAAGAAAGCCCCAACTATAGAAAATCATCATAGTGACAGGGAAGATCACAACACAAACTCAGAAGAAAACAACAGTATCAAAAATATCAAAGAGAAATATAAACTGGTCTTGAATCCAAAACATTATACTGGAAGAGATCAAAAATGATTTTTAAAATCAAATGAGAGCAATATCAATACTAAACATATATGCACCAAGTGGTATAGCATGGAAATTCCTAGAGGAAAGGTTCAGAGAGATGCAAGAAGAAATAGACAGCAAAACTATAATAGTGGGGGATCTCAACCTCCCTCTCTCAGAACTTGATAAATCAAACCACAAAATAAATAAGAAAGAAGTTAAGGAGGTAAACAAAATGTTAGAAAAGTTAGGTATGATAGATCTTTGGAGGAAATTAAATGGAGACAGAAAGGAGTTTACTTTTTTCTCAGCAGTCCATGGAACTTATACAAAAATTG
>JAJPUD010006511.1:0-39393 GCA_023553655.1 Myrmecobius fasciatus
CTTTACAGCCAAGGAGAGTAAGTTTCATCCCTCCAAGAATCCTAGAATCATAAATTGTGAACTTCACAGGACCGTAGAGGTCAAGTAGTCTAACCCTTTCTTGTTATAGATGAAGAAACTGAGGCTGAGAGAAGTTAGGGGATTACTTGAGATGGAAGAGATAATCAGAAACCCTTTCATACTAAGAGCAGGTCTATGACTGGACAAATTACATAGTCTCTACTTGCCTTGGTTTTTGCAAAATGGGGATAATAATACCATTTCCCTCTCAGGGTTTCTCATAGTTATACTATGCTCAATTTAGTGCCTGGAACACAGTAAGTGTTTAATAGATGCTTGTTTCCTTCCTTCCTTCAAGATGGAAGTTTCCCCAGGGTGGGGAAGGCAAATGGGGAAGATGAGGAAGTTCAAAGCAGGATTGTCCTTCAAATACATTAATTATCTTGTAAATAGATTTAAGAATCATCATATTAACTATCCAGGAGCTCATGAGATCTACAAGTGAAACAGCATCCAGGTGGATATGCATACAAGTGGAAGAGCATCCAGGATAAAGTCCTTTGGGTCCCAGATGTTAGTGGGTGTGACCTAGATAAGACCCAGCAAAGGATGCTGGAAAGGTGTGGTCAGATATAATAAGACTAGATTCCTTACTGCTCCTCTCCATTTTCACTGGCCATTCCCTGTGCATGCAATTCTCTCCTTCAGCTGAAGTCGTACTTTCTACAACCAGCTTTTCTTGATTCCCCTATTAATTCCTTCCCTTTGTTAATTATTTCCCATTTATCATGTACATATATTATTTTTAAATAGCCAATTACATTTTGTGTCTCATTAGATCATGGCCTTATTGAGATCAGGGATTAGGGTTTGTTTTATCTTTTGTTTCCCCAGCTCTTAGCACCAAACCTGTCATAATACTTAATAAAAGTTTGTTGATTTGGCTTAGAGTGACACACAGAGAGAGACAGACAGAGACAAAGACAGAAACAGAGACAGATTTAGAGACACAGAGACAGAGACAGATTGAGAGACACACATGTACAGACACACACATACACACATACGTGCACACACAGAGATAACTATCCTGTTCCAACTGAGACTTTTCTTCTGTGGGCTAAACATTCCTTGCTCTTTCAACGGATCTTCTGTTGGCCCAGTTTCAAGTTCTTTTGTCAACTTGGACCCATTCCAGTTTTATAGTGCCTCACCTCAACCATGGCAGCCAGGACTGAACACAATTCTCCGGATAATGGACCAACCAAGGCATAGTACCTTGAAATAACCACCTCCCTCATTTCTGGCCTCTTTTCCTGTGTTAGTTTTTTTTCTTTTTTCTTTTCTTTTTTTTTTTTTTTGGTTGTCTGTGCATTGTTGTTGATTAATTCTGATTTTTGCACCATCTCCCAGAAGTTTTTCAGATGAACTGTTGTCTAGCCACTTTCCAACACAAAGGCCCCCGTGTTTTGTCTTGAATACATAAATCAAGTTTTGAGTGATTATATGTTAAAATAATTCTAATTATACACCTGTCATAAAAAAAATTTCTGGCGGGAAGAAAACCAGGTGGAGACTAAGAGAAACACACATAAAAATCCTGAATCAGCTCTCCACAATCACGTGTTTTCACATCGTCGATAATTATAAGCAATTACACTAATGATGTAAATATACAACAATCAACCAAAATTTACTTCAAAAGCAAAACAGGGAAATTTGCACAGCAAGAACCAAATCAAGAGAATGAAAAGGTTGTCCAAAGACAAGGCCAAGAAAAGGAGAAAATTCACTCAGAATGATGGAACTAAATGGATCTCCATTCTAAGCATCCTTGTTGGACCCTTCCAAGTGACTTTACTGTAAAAAACTTAACATCTCTTCCCATCTTAGATTGATATGGGACTTTCTTATATTGGATAATCTTTAAGAGGTCTTTTAACTCTCTAAATGCATGAACTTTAGTGCTCTTGCTGAGAAGAGCTCTGTACCAATAGCCAACCAAGCCAAGGGTAAAGGTGACAAACTGCAACAACCTATCAAAAAGTAAATCCAGTGAACTGATTCATCCAGGGACACTGAATCCTGGGAAAGGTAAACAGCTGGGAGAGCTACTAGATTATCAGTAGCTGCCCAGCAGAAGATGGATTTCCCAGTCCAGACCGATAGTGGCTGAGCCCAGAACCTACCCCACATAGCTAAATGGCCAGCTTAACCTAGGCTAAGGACAGTTTAATCCATCCAGCTGAGATACCATGCCCTTTAAAAAATCTGGTTCAGCTGATCTGTAGATTAATACAGTATACCACAATCAGCTTCAAAGGGATCATCTGGAAAACTAAAGGATGTAGAGGTGCTGTAGTTCCAGAGTTAGTTGCCTTTGTCACAAGTCTTCCTTTCGTGTATACCTCACTACCATTGTATTTTAGGTTGCTGTTTATTCTTACTTCCTTTTGTGCCTTTGTTGGAAAGTTCAATCTGAATTTTGAAGAAAATCCTTTGTTTCCACTCTTATTTTACCATTTGTATAAATGCCTTTGCTAAGAACTGAATCTACTGGCTCATTGTTAAGGGAATGAACACTGGTGGGGGCTCATGAGCTACAGTGATAAAAGGAAAGACACTTGCCAAGTTACCTTGGGTCCCAATCTCCAAAAACCAGTACAAGTTGGAGGGAATGAACCTGAGGGTATGTTACATAAGCTTAAAGTTTCTATGTCTACATTTCTTGGATCTTTCATTTCTCATCCCCAAATTACATTTTTCTCTTATTTCTCTATCTTTGCATCGAAGTCACCCACTCTAATGTACATATTGAGTTTAGAAAACTTTGTCAAGTTGCTCATAGAAATTCTGAGCCCCTTAGCACATAGTGATACTTAAACTGCAATTATTTTGATGTTGGTCTGTTTTTTCTGCTCAAAATGAGCAGAAGAGTAAGCACATTATCCAGATGTTAGGTACTCTGGGCACTTTATGCTAGTTATGGCTCTGATCCCTATTATTTGGATCTCTCACAAGGTTGTTGAAGAAATGAATGAGGCATATGTCAAATGATATTTATATAGAACTTTGAGTTTTTCAAAGCATTTGTTATGAAAAAATAAATCTATGACCCCTCTGAATCTCTGGCTCCTTATCTATAAAATGGAAATATTATGCTTAACTCACTCACAACTTTGTTGTAAGAATCAATTGAGATGTTTATAAAGTGTTTTAGCCATGAACATGGGTACTTTTCAGTTCTATCATTGAGAAGAGCCTCAATTTCCTCATCTGTCAAATGAAGATTTTGCTACCCATACTCCCTGCCTTATAGAAAATGTTCTTTGCTAGAGGTAAAGCTAAAGAAGTGTCCATTTCATTTCTTGAATCCTAATAACAAAGAGGCTACCTTTTTAAAGGAGGTAATTTTAGGAAAAAATTACAAGCATGTTTGTTGTCTTCTGTGTTAGAATGTAAGTTCTTTTGTTGTAAGGAGGAGGAAAGAGAGCAAGAGGAGTCTCATTGAACCTACTTTTGTTGCCTTTGCAAAAATAAAACCAATTTTCTACCAAAAAAAAATGTAAGCTCTTAGAAGCAGTGACTATTAAAATGTTGTTTGTATTTTTAGACCCTCGTACACAGTAGGCACATTATAGATGTCTATTGCTTGCTTGATTGAGTGATATGCACCTTTCTATGAATTGAAACCCCCAACTCTCCTTTTCTTTGTGGTTCCCCAGAGAATGGATTGGAAGTTCCTCTTCCCCAACTTGTCTTCTTGACAGAATGATCACAGCAGAGATTTCTTGCTTTGAATTACGCCCTTTGCCCTCTTATTATGTTTGTGATGGGCCCTGAAACTGCTAGCATGAGATCTTCAATATGTCTGAGATCTGACAAGTGGGATTAATCCATTTGTTTAAACTAACACCTCCAATGTCTGGCCAAGCCCATTTCACAATGGATGACAAATCTGTGAAAGGTTTCTAAAGGAAGTGAGTTGTTCCTGGTATATTCTTGAGGTTTGGAGGTTGACAACAGGTGGGTGGCTCAATGCAAAGAGCACCAGAGCCAGGGAGATGTGAATATAACTCTGACTTCAGACACTTATGAGCAATGTGACCTTGAAGGCAAGGTACTTTAGCTCTCAGCCTCCATTTCTTAATCTGTGAAATGGGAATAATACTAACAGCACATCTTCCAGGGTTGTTGTGAAGGTTAAATGAGAATTGTAAAGAGCTTTGCAAATTTAAGAGCTATATTTTATTATAAATAAAATGGGAAGAGAGAGAAAATTATCACCTGAAAGGGTCTGGAAAGGCTTGGCAATGGACTTGGTGTTTAAAGAATGGAGCCAAAGAGATTTGGGTTCAAATCTCCATTCTGCCTTTGATCAAATATACGACTTTGTTTATTTCTCAGGATTTTAGTTTCCTCACCTGTAATATGAGATGGTCAGAATAAATTACCTTCTAGGTCTGTGAACCTGTGATACTAAAAACCAATTACCACCTAAGTAGCATAGAGTGATTGTCAAAGTGTCATTTGGAGGCTTTGATCTATTGTCCATAATTGTCTCTCTATCCTTGGCTTCTGGGACCAAATGCTTTCCTCTCAGTTTCTTCCATAGGTTCCCAAAAAACATTCCTGACTCAAGGTTTCACCCTTTGTCTTCCCCTTTCCTCTCTACCTTGTCATAGAGTCATAGCCTACATCTGATAAGATGTCAGAGGTCATCTTATTTTACAGATGAGGAAATGAGGTAAGAGAAAAGAAAGGACTTGGCCAAGATCAGATAGATAGATCTTGTCAGAGGTCATCTCATTTTACAGATGAGGAAACTGAAGAAAAGAGAAAGGACTTAGCCAAGATCAGATAGGTAGTTCTTGTCAGAGGTCATCTTATTTTACAGATGAGTGAGGAAACTGAGGTAAGAGAAGAGAAAGGGCTTAGCCAAGATCAGATAGGTAGATCTTGTCAGAGGTCATCTCATTTTACAGATGAGGAAACTGAAGAAAAGAGAAAGGACTTAGCCAAGATCCCACAGGTAGATCTTGTCAGAGGTCCTCTTACTTTATAGGTGAGGAAACTGAGATAAGAGAAGAGAAAGGGCTTAGCCAAGATCCCACAGATAGATCTTGTCAGAGGCCATCTTATTTTACAGATGAGGAAACCGAGGTAAGAGAAGAAAAAAGGCTTAGCCAGGATCACACAGGTAGCTCCTGGCAGAGCTTGGATTGGAGCTTACTTTTCTTCAACATGCCATCCTGCTCAGCTCTTCATTCCCCTCCCTTCAAATACTAGCACCAGGTCCATGGGCAGCACAGCTAAAGAGCAGCGACCCATCTACCTTGTGGAGGGTGTTCCCTTAGGGGATACTGATGAAATCATAGGACTGGATGTGTCCCATTCTCCATCCCGAATAGCAACAAAAGTATTCATCTTGATCTGATGATGGGTTCTGCAAAGCTCCCTCTCAGTCCTAACAACAGCCTACTTTCTGGTTCCTATCAGCTCGAAGTACGGCTAGCCATCCACACTGTGCGCCATTTTGGCTTGATTAGGACAGGAAGACAATTAGCAGAGTTATTTAAAAATGCACTTTAGATTAGGAAGCATATTAGAATGAAATCACAGAAGTGAATGGGATGATGAAAGCCACAGCAGGTGCCCCCTGTCACAATCCCCTCCTTATCTTCCGAGTTTAAATAGGAAGAGAGAGCTCTGGGAGCCGGAACCACTAAGGA
This sequence comes from Myrmecobius fasciatus, assembly GCA_023553655.1. Lineage (NCBI taxonomy): Eukaryota > Metazoa > Chordata > Mammalia > Dasyuromorphia > Myrmecobiidae > Myrmecobius > Myrmecobius fasciatus. The sequence continues at coordinate 5,733 of JAJPUD010006511.1, forward strand.
ATGGAGACTTATTAGAATTTGGTACAAGGCCGGCCTAATTGGAAATGTGATAAGCGGTGAGGAAGCCGCCCCCTTTCAGAAAGAAAATGAACAAGTGGATGAGAAGATGCAAACACTCCTCAACATGGGTGGCTTTTGTGGTGAGTGAATGAGGCGGGAACTGATTACTTTCCCCCTGGAAAGCCTTATCTGCAGCTTTGTGGAAGCAATTTCCCCAGGAGACTGTTCTCATTAGTCTCTCATTTGCACCCAGCACCCCTGTTCTGGTGCAAGATGATAATGCCAATTGCACAGAGATAATGGCTCCTTGGCACGGAGCTCCTGCTGGAGGTTGGAAGAGGCCATCCGGTCTCCCCATCCAGGGTCCCAGGTGCTCCTGCCAGCCAAGCCAAAGACTCCCAACCTTTCAGAAGCCTGAGCTGAGCCCCCCTGGCGGAGCACATGGGTCAAGCCACCTTCACTTTGGTCCTGGATGTTCCTTGGGCAGGAACTCGCACCATGCCTGGAATCAGAATCAAAGGGAGAGCTGGAAAATAGGATTGTAGATTTAATCCAACCCCCTTTTACAGAAGACTTGGGGGCCAGGCAAGTGATGCTATTTGCCTGAGATCACACAGGTAGGAAGTGGTAAACCAGGAAGGCATAATTCATGTGCAGGAAATAAATCCAGACCCAGTTAGACATAGAATATGTGCTCTGTATCTCACTGATGAGTCCCCCCCAAAGATAGGGACAGACTACAGTAGTGTATCCATTCTGTTCAACTAGGGATACCCTTGTCTCTCCCCTCCCCCAGCTCAACCACAGGGGGTCTGCCCACTGTGGATTTCCACCTCATGACTGAAAATAGTAATTGAGACCAGAACATCATTTCCCATCATCCCTTACTCAGGCACCAGCTTAATTTTTCAAAGGCACAATCTCATCTTGAGACACTAGGAGGTGCCACAGTGCACAGAGCACCAGGCTTCTTCCAGTCAGACCAGTGTCCTCAGACAACAGATGGAGGCGATTGACCTGCCTGCCTCAGTTACTTCATCTGTAAAATGGGAATAATAACAGCATCTATCTGGGTTGTTGTAAGGATGTGATAATAGTTCATAAGCACATAGATGCTAAATAAATGCTTGTTCTTTAAGTAAATCATGCAGTTGGGAATTTGTAATGCATCTTATTTCTTCCCCACCCACACCCACAGCACAGTGAGCTCCTTGAGGGCAGCTTTTGTAGCTTGCTCTCTGGTTCTTCTCTCATACTTGGAATATCCTCCTTTCTTCGTTCCTGCTTATTGAGCTCCCTGGCTTCCTTAGGTGCCAATTCAAATTCTAAAGGAACTTCTTCCCAACCCCTCTTACTTCCAGTGTCTTTCCTGTTCCTTATTTCCTATTTATTCTGCATAGGGCTTGCTATGTCCGTATTTGTACACATGCATCTCCCCCATTAGATTGTAAGTTTCTCGAGAGCAGAGACCTTCTTTGCTTCCTTTTGCATCCTTTGGTTTACTGTATTTTGTATTCCTTTGGTTTATTGTTAGATTGATTTTTATCTGCTGGTAATCCTAGAATAGTAGGTCTTTCCTTGAAGCTGGGTTCTCCCTCTGACAAAGGGGAACTTGGTTTTCTGTGTCAGCTGTACTAGATAGACTCTAAGGTTCCTTCCAATTTTCAAATGTCATTAAACTGGGTATTCTTTTGAGAAGTGTATATACCTGAGCTCCACCAGGCAGGGTATTTATCCTCCATGCTCTGGGCACTGAGCTGCAGAGGAAAACCTACCCACCTGCACTAGTGAGAGGAAGTACCTCACCTGGGAGTTCTTTATGTCAAAGAAATCAATCCCAGGTCTGGTACTTAATCCAAGGATTTAGCAAAATTCCTTGCCAATAGTATGGATACAACAGGATTATAAAACCATGAAGGGACCTTATCACCTCCCCTCCATGGCCCTTAGGAGGCTAGACTTCCAAATCCTATCTCAGACCCTTGCTGTCCGTACGGTCCTAAGCAAGTCACTTAGTCACTCTGACTTAGTTTTCTCATTGGGGATTGGACTAGACAGTCTCTCGCCATCTAGAACCTTATGACCTAAGGCCTTCAGAATGATCCCTGGATTGAACTGGGCAGAAGGATGGACTGTGAGCTGTGGAGGCTTCTACACTGGTGGGTATGGAGAGCCGCTGGCCCTGTCATGATGAGGGCTCGGTTGTGCTGCTTGGGCCACCACTTTCCAATGGAAATGGGGCAGAGAAAATAAGATTGGCGATGAGAGTTGCTGCTGCTGCTGCAGGGGATTTGCCAAAGAAACAAGGAAAAGGCCACAAGTGGGAAATGTGCACCTCCAGTGAGACAAGAGCACTTGTGACCAACAGCAAGGGTGTGTACATGTGTCTATACAGGTATGTGTGTGTCCATGTGTATATCAATAGAGATATGTCCTCCCCTACACACATGATGCTTCTTCCTTCAGAAGCTGCTTCCCCAGATCTATTTCTTAGGGTGATGAAAGCTCAGATTGAGAGAGCCTCAAGGGCATGGGGAAGGCAAAGAGCTGATACTAGGGTATATAGGAGGCACTGCTTCCACTTACTAGCTACCTTCAGCATCACCTCAAAAGGCCCTTCTTCCAGGCCCCGGTCCTCCCTGAACTCTCACAATGACCAAACCTATTCTAAGGTGATCGTTCTGTTCCCCATCCCAACGTACAGGGCTTTCCTTAGAGAGCCACCAAAACTTAGTTCATACCTACACCTGCCACTGCTGGAGCGATAAGGCCATACCTGTTGTCTGGGTTACCCTGGGTTACACCATTTGTCCATCTTTCTTGGGATCCCCTTCAATGGTCTAATGAAACAGTACCTGTTTCACACAGCAGCTTGGGCACTGGTGGGGGTTGACACTAAAACCTGCTGGCAGTGCCTGAGAACCTTGGTGGTCATCTGGAAAACTAGCCTCTCAGAAGTGAAATCTGCTAGGGAGTGACATGAGGGTAATAAGGAGTTAGAAAGGAATACAGGTGGACTAGTATTCCTCCTCGGTACCATCTGTTCTTAGGACTCTGATTTCTCCTCTATCTCTTTCAGTCTCTCCCCACTTCCTCTCATCATTTTCTTGCAAGAAAAGGTGACTTGTTGGCTTCCAAGTTTATCAGCAAAGCTAGATTGACATACCTGCTCACTGGCAGTCCAACTCATTTTTCCTTTAGTTCTAAGCAAGGAAGCAAGATTTAAAAGGAAATATTAAAATATTCTTTTAAATAAATTTAAACAAGGACAGGCAACTAACTAGTACAAGAATTGTAAACCTTGTGTCTGTGGGTGTGGGGGGCACACGTGTGTAATATAAATATAAAAAGGGCTGCTAACTTTGCCGACATCCAAAGGAGCCACAGATTCAATGTTTTCCTGAGCATTATTGCTTTATTTGACTTAAACATTAGATTTATTTTTTTTTAAAAAACGGCTTAGAGTGGAAATAAGTGCTTGAAACATCTGATAAAAAAGCATATATATATAATTCACATTCCTATTTCATATGTCATGTACAGCTGAAATGTTCCTTAAAAGAATAAAGATTTCCCTTTAGGTGTAGTAGTTTCAGAAAAAACAAAAACACAAAAACAAAACACAAAGTTGGCATCTCCAGGAATCACAGGACGTTATTCCTTAGTCTTTTGCCTTGAATGAGAAAATACAAACAGGCCACAGTATAACTTTATACTACATTCCAGTTTATGTTGATTACTTGCCAGGGGGAAGACCTCCAAAGAGCTGGTACCTGAGGATTCTACCCACCAACCACTAGGGGTCAATGGGTCCCAGCTGTCCAAAGGCACTAGACATAAAATGGCTTTTTTAAGGACAGACTGCATTGACTCAGGTTCCTGCCCACCCCCCGGTCCTAACTAATGCAGTCTCTTGGGGTGGCTATTGCCCTTCCCCTTCTGTGTTCTATCTCAGTTTCTCTTTACATGGCCCACCCCCTTCAAAAAAAAAAAAAATCTGAGCGGCCCCTTTGTCTGCAGCTCCTTTCTCTTGAGACATTCACGACTCAAAGAGAAAATGAGAGAGGGAGCCCCAAAAAGCAATTTTTAGTCAAGCTTCTTTGCCTGAGTTTTTTTTTTTTTTTTTTTTTTAAAGCTCTTGTGTACAGAAATAGTATTCCTTTTGGGCCACCTAGCAAGGCCCTCTAATATTGCTGACAGATTCCCTAATGCTTTACTGCTGACTCTGGAAAGACCTGGGAACCCTTGTTTTGGAGGTTGACCAACGCTTACAGCAAAGGCCTCTGGGAAACAAAGTCTTAAATGTTCCTGTCCCATCTTTATCCTCCAATCGAGACTTAAGTCTTTGTCTGTCTTTAAATCTTGGATGGGATTTGGGATGGGGGAGAAAGCACAGATTTTAGGTTGAAAGGAAGTCATTTAGCATAACTCAATTCAGATTTGGATGGCGAAATGAGCCGTCAGAGATGGCAGAGCCAGGAAATCAATCCCACTGGAATAACCTTCTGTCATTCCAAACCGGAGGAAGAAATCAGGACTCATTAGGAATAACCAGAAGAACAATGGTGCAAGTTTAGGGTTAGAGCAGGACTTCCATTTCCCATAAGGTCTAGGGAAGCAGGCCTACAACAATATCATCTATCGTCTCCTTTCCATTACGCCAAAGTGTCCCAGTGCATTCAGGGGGTGGGGAGAGATGGAATTCATTGGTTTTTGCATAGAAGACTAGAGGCTAAAATAAGAGTAAAAGACACGGGTGCACACCCAGTGGGGGTAGGGAGCAGAGATTTGGCCAGATTTTGGGGGGTGGAGTGGGGAGTTAGGATAAGTAGTGGTGAAGGGCTCAGGGGTTAAATACATGACAATTTCTTCATAAAGAAAATCACAACCACGTAATATAAAGTAAGGCAAATGGAAAACATCTGTCTGGCTTTGGTTGATTTTTGTGGGGGCACATAGGGAGCTGCCCCCACCTTTCTCTTTAGCCTATGAACAAAGTGGGCGACAGTTTCTGAAAGGCTCCTGGCCGATGGTGAGATAGGTGCAAGAGACTCCGATCCCAGAGTCGGAGGCCAGGAGAACTCGGTCAGAAGCCCGAGCTAGAATCCTCTGAACCCCCAAAGAGCACAGAAGAACAAGGGTTAAGAAGTGCTGGTCTGGGCCAGGAGTGAGCTTTGGCATTCTGGGGAAACATGGGAAGAAAGCAGGGATGTGGGATGCCGCAATTCACTCCTTAGTGGCTAGTTGCCTCTATCTCCCTGAGGGGAGGGGAGAGGAGCTAATGCTGTTGGAGGGCGGCCTCCCGTCCCCTATTCCTCTGATGCAAAGATAATCTCCTCGGCCTCCATGTCTTACCATAGTTACCATACCATACTTACAGAGTATGGCTGTAGATAGAACTATAGATATATATTTTTATATATATAATATATATATATAAAACATAGCTATTCCGTAGTTATATACAGGCATTAATAAAGTGCAATTGTTATTGGCTATTGTAAGGAAAGGGGGAAAAAAAATCTCATTTCCTGAGGAAGTGCTAACACAGCTTATCCTATGACAATGTCAAAGGCGTAGAATGCTTTATGTCACCCACTCCCCGCCTGCTGCTGGTTCCCACCACAGCCAGTTCCTCTCCGGAGCCCCGGCTTCAAGGGAGTGCAGGGACCCCCTCGCTTTCACAGGAAGCCAGACCAAGGCACTTATCAGATGGAGCTTTCCTGCCCTCGGCCCTCGGAGTGGATGGGCAGCGTCCTGGCCCTGACCACGAGCTGAGCCTGAGGTTACTTGGGGGTGCTCAGGGAGCAGTCTTCAGGGATCTTCTCCTCTGAACAGCTTCTCCCCGACAGCCGGTCCAGATCGCTCAGTTCTTCAAAACGTTCGGCCACGCACTGGGCGGTCAGCCGCGCTTCCGGATCGTGGTCCCAGCACTCGGCCAAAGTCTCACAGACCATCTGTATACCCTGGAGTGGAAAAGGTCAAGAGAGATCGGGGAGTCAGGCAAAAGCTCAGCCATGAGGGAAGAGCCTCGAAATAGCCTGAGAAGACTCCTAGTGCGAGGACCCTGGCTTACAATCCCTCAGGTAGAGTCCAGGTTCAAGCCCAGACTCCCTCACTCTGAAGCACAATCTCAATTTTCCATCTCCGAATCTAGTTGCCTACACCATTAAGGCAATTACTGGGGTGACCAAGGCTCCTTCGCATCCCTTCATGACACTATCTTAGCTCACCTTATACAGAGTGCTTCTAACGCTCCAGAAGCCTCACCTCCAGAAATCCAATCCGACACCCCCAAATTCTGACGTCACTGCGTATTTCCCTAGCCAGCCAGTAGGAACAATCTGCTTCCCATGAACATGGGGACAGTAAGCCTCACACATGACCCCCCTTTTCTGGCTAATCCCACGTTGCAGTTAAATCACAGACAGAGCAACAGGAGCCTGGATTTTCAGTGACTGCTCCCACAACTCTACTTCTAGAAAACCTCAAAGTCTCCCTCCCCCACCTCATGATTTCATGAAGCTGAATTAATTGCATCATTTACCTAATTGGTGGTATTGACGGATAGTGCTGTTAATAGGGGAATGCTATTGTTTGTACACAAGCAACATTTATTTTGTTCTGCCGCTGTAATTACAGGCAGTAAATTAAATTAAATATTAAGCATTAACTTGAAATCAATAGTGCGACAAATCTCATTAAGAGGAAAAATGTATTATGCAAATTCATTCCAGAATTTTATCACCATGAATAATGGCTTCATTACGCCAAACCTACTGCAGAGGAAGGGAAGGAAGATATGGCACAGAGAGAAGAACCCTGGCTGGCTCAGGCTGTACACAAAAGGGGGCTGCGTTCTTCGCGGGGCGGGGGGGAAGGTTATCGTGGCCTCAACTGCCCGGGGAAGCACCTCGGACCAAAACCAAGGCTGGGCCTGCAGCGCCTTTGGGCTGGCCTGGGCTTTATCAGAGGGACTGGATTTCAGCCCTGGCACAGATTGGGTTCTTCCTGCTCCATCTATCTTCCTGAGTTATAGTGATTGTTTTCATTTCTTATCCAAACATGCCCTGCCCCGCCAGAAACCTTAGGACCTTGGTAAAATCTTCCAAAGGCTGCCAGAAAAATTTTTAGCATCATCTCATAGGCTAGCCAAGGATATTCAGTGCATGTGCAATAGCTTTACATCGAGGTCCTTCTCTGTGGACAACCCAAAAATCATCTCTGTGTCTCTGTCTGTCTCTCTCTCTCACACACACACACACACCCTGATGATACCTCCCATGTTAGCTTATTGGTGATATCTTATATGACTCTTCATCTCCTTCTGGGTTCTTTATCCCCTTACCATTTCATTAGCTCATGGAATAGTGTGGTGAGATGGAGAGAAGGCTAAATTCAGGGTCAAAGAAGGGGAGTTTGAATCAGCTTTGCCACTTACTTCCCTGTATGATCTCAAAGTTACTTCATCTCTCTCTGCCTCAATTTCTTCATCTGCAAAATGTGGATATATATATGTGTGTGTGATGAATTTCACAGCTCATCCTCACTGCTGTGAGGGGTCTCTTCCATTCCCCCTAGCTGCTTGGGTCCTTCCCTCAGACTCCCTTCCAACGTACCAAAGGCTAACTTTGTCCGGATGTGGCTGTTGACATATTATTGTCTTCCCACTTATACCATGATCTTCTTGGGATCAATGAGTTCTTTAAGATCAGGGGTGGTTTTTCCCCTCCCCCACTTAACTTTGTTCCTGGCACACAGTAGGCACAAATAGTGGTCTGCTTAACTAAATCTATGCTCCTTTGATTAGTAAGTGCTTTGGAAACTTCAGGGAAGAACGCTCTCCAGTGAAGACGCCACAGGATTTCCTGCACAGGAATTTCTCTGATCCACCCACGTCCAACTCCCTTTTCTTCATTGTTTCCCTTTGCTCCTCACTATTCTCTTCTCATGCCTTGTCTTGTAAAATCAAATATTTCTCTCTCTATTCTGTAACCACAATCCTTCCTCTCGTGTTACACCCATCACCTTCTCCCTCCCCCCTCCCTGTCTTATTTCTTTCTCTCTCTCTCTCTCACTCTCATACACACACACACACACACTTTTGCATCTTAAGTCATATCTCATCCTAAGTAAATAAAAAAAAACAGACCTTTTCCTAGCTGTAAACAGTTTTTTCTTTTCAAGGACTGAAAATGAGGGGGAAATTAAATACTAGTATTATATATAATATACCATGACTGCGGGGCAGCTGAAGTGGGCCACAATAGCTTGGAAAAAATGACATCCTCCTAAATCCTTCTATACTGAATGCCCTATTTAGAAAGCACCTGCTAGTCTGGGTCTGACATTTATAGGAATGGGATCTTCTCTTAAAAACAACCAGGAGACCTGGGAAAATGGCTCTAAATCCACTTCCTCTTCCACCAACCCCAGAGCCAATTCCTCCTGGCCGTGGCCAATACTCACTCGGTGGCTGAGCCAGGTATTGGGGATCTCGGGCCGACCCCGGTCTCTCAGCACGTTGTCCTTCATGCTCTCAACACAGGGATGCTCTCTCACTTTGGAACCAAATGGTGGCTCATATTCTTTGACCTCTGCCGAGAGAAGACACAAAGACAGAACCACTGAGAAGGGCAGCAGTGTTGGGCTGGACTGAATGAATAAATGCCCAGCATGAAGCAGTAGAAAGTGGCTGACTGGTGTGTGCAAAACTCCATGCACTGTGGGAAAGCACAGAGAAAGTAGTGAAAGAAATCGAAGATAGTTTCTGTGTCACAATCCATAAAAGAAAGAACCCGATTCTTGAGTCAGGCAGGGGCCTGGATTCAAATGTCACCTCTGAGATTTGCCATCCTGGGTAAATCATGTCACTTCCCTGGATCGTCAGTGTTCCCTTCAACTATAAAAGTTTCATCTGTACAATGAGAGGGCTGAATTGTTATCAACCCCCCTTTTTTATGGATGAAGAGATCGTCCCAAGGTTATAGAGGAAAGACAGTAATCTTCCAGCTGTAAAATGAGGTTATTGCTTTTTACAATCCCTCCTAGTCCTCTATCATCTATAAGGGTAGGGGCAGGAACAAGCAATTTCACTGGTGGAGGGTCATATCCAAAGCACACAGTAAGCATAAGCCATCCCCCACCCCCACATACACACACACAGTAAGTGCCTAAGAAATTCTTCCATTTATCTACCAATCTCACATGGCTCTGTCTTACCAAGGACAATCCCCATTTTCTTTGTCATTTAGAACTGTTATCACCCTGCCTGGAGCAGGGATCAGCAAACTCCAGCCCACCACCTGTTTTGGGTATGGCCCCACCAGCTAAGAATAGCTATCCGTTTTCTGACAGAGATGGTGGAATCTGGGTACAGACTGAGACATGCATTTTGGGAAATTGGTGGTGCAGGGATGTTTTGCTTGACCATGAATATCTTTTATAAAGGACTGGGGCTTCTTCCCTCCTCCAATTAGGGGCAGGGAGCTGTAGATGGATAGATAAAAAGCTAGTTAATTGAATATGTGTGTATATACATGCATGTATGTATATAGATGTGTGCATGTACATGTGTACAGTATGTGTGTGTGTATATGTGTATACACACACATATACACACACATATAAATATACATGGGGAGGATCAGAGACAAATACAGAGAGTGAGTGCCAGTCACTGGGCCAGTGAGCCCAGCCCAAACAGTTTGGCCACTGGCATTGCCAGTTCCTAGGGCAATGGGGCACCAATTGGTAGGAATTAATTTTTTGTAATATAATAATGATTAAAAATCCCTGTTCTCTTTCAGAATACTTTTCAGGCTGGGTAGTGACTCTAGACCTGGCCCCAGGCCTGAGGTAACTCCTCTGTAGGATGAGAGGGTTAGGGCAGATGTTGTCTAAAGTACCTTCAGCTCTTCCAGACCGTTATGAGCTACATGACATTTGACTATATTTGAGCTGACTAGACTTCCTCCTAATTAACTTATATCAACTCGGAGAAGCAATCATGTTGCTGCTTACAACTAAACAATGTCCCTTCCCCCAAGACCCTCCACCAATAAATGGCTCAATTGACCACTCTGTTACTAAAAGCCATGGCCAACATCCAACTGGTTCTTGCTCTAAATGCTCCTTTTGTTCTTTGCGGGAGGAGGGAGGATGCTTGTCACCCCGAGAATGGGTGAATAAAGTTTTTAAAGTGACAACCTTATTTATCAGTGCACGGACAGCCAGATTTGTGGCGATAACACATAAACTTTTACTCTTCAAATTCCTGCTCAGAACAGCGCCTAGTTTTGAGCCTGACTTTTTGTAGTGAGAAGCCCACATATCGAGCTAGAGCCAGAAGGATCCCTAACTACCAGAAGGATCATGGGATCACAGAACGGGAGCTGGAAGAGACTTGTGGATACATACAGTCAAGGACCTTCATTTTACAGAGGAAGAAACTCACTATTTATTTGGATGATTCATTTCCCATCCCTAGTGTTCTGATTCTCAGATCAAGCACTCTCTCCATCCTCTCATTAAGGAGTATGATCAGGTCTCAGATGCCCAGTGTTTTGAATCAATGGCTTTAGACTGCATCTTGGCTATATTTGGACTTGGATTCAATTCTTAGCTTTCGGACCTAAAATACCAGTTATGTCCCTGCTCTGGGCCATGGTTTCTTGACTACCTCATAAAATGGTCTGGGATTAACAGTTCACAGTTATCTTCATTACAATGTTGCTGTTTCTGTATACAATGTTCTCCTGATTCTGCTCATTTCACTTTGCATCAGTTCATATAAGTCTTTCCAGGTTTTTCTGAAATTGTCCAGCCTATCACTTCCTATATAGCACAATAATATTCCATCATAATCACATACCGCAGCTTGTTTAGCCAGTCCCCAATCGATGGGCATCCCCCTGATTTCCAAATCTCTCCCGCCACAGAAAGAGCTGCTATAAATACTTTTGTACAAATCGGTCCTTTTCCCTTTTTCCCAAATCTATTATTGGCCCCGCTATACCCTAGAGGCTATACTGCCTCACCAAGATGATGTAATAGCCAACCTTCCTCCTTCCTTAAATCATGCCCTGCCAAGTCAGCAGGGATTTTTAATCAAAACCAGTTCCTGTTTCTGCCTTGGCTCCGGAGCCTGCTCACCAGCCGCCCTAACTCTCCCTCCTCTATTTGAGAAGTCATAGCAGCCCCTTGTGAAAAAACTTAATTCCTTGACTGCAGGAGCACAAGTTTTCCTCCCTTTGGGTTCGGGGGCCCCAACTCACAGAGTCACAGTCAACTGCAGCACTGATCCCAGTGCTTTTAATTTCTGGCCATGAGAGAAATTTAGCTTTCCTCACTCGCTCCATCTACTTCACTCCGAAGGCAGGTCTTTGGGGGAGAAATAATATTCCTCAGGAATTCCAGCATCTGGCACACAGCTGTGCCCTTGATGAAGTGAATGGGGAAGTTTTCCCCAAGCAGTGCCCCTGAGTTTCTCAATTTGCATTCCAAATGAGGCTCCCCAGGAAAACCAGGGCAACTCAGGCTAGCCTAGCCTCTGATTTTCCTCCTCTCTGTTGCTGACTTTATTGGGGGGTCTGCTTGTTCTTGTAGCAACTGGAGGATGACCTCAATGGCCCTTCATGGGGCCATTTCTGCTGCTCTCAAGCTTAAATTCTTGCTTGCTTTGCTGCCCTGCCAGCCCCACAGGAGACAAAGCATTTGGGTTTGGGAAGCATTTGTTTTATGACCAGCACTGACTGAGAAGACGTGAAAATGGAACTGGCTTGTTCTGCCAAGGGCTGCTCCAAAAGGGTGTGAGCTGTTCCCATTTACTCCCGTTGCCTCCCCTAACCCCAACCTAGAAACTAGGCTCACCTAGTGGAATAATTGATGATCTTTGGGAAAGGGAACTCATTCCCTAATGAATAACAGCCTAATTTTCACCTTCCCTCTTAAAAACAAAACAAAGAGTTAACTCCTAAATCCTACCTACCATCATTTCCCCTTTCTCTCCACTTCCAACTAAGGCCTGAAAATCTAATGCAACTTTGAAGCAATTAGGACACAATTTAAAACTTTAATGCTCTGATGAAGTGAGAATACTCTACTACCACAAATTCAGATGAATAAGTTTGGTGGGGATCAGGAATTATAATTGTTCCGGGCACTCTGAGACAATCATTAGGGATACTTAGGTATACTCCAGGCACCCTAGAATAGAGGGTTCTTAACTTTCTCTTCAGAGTAATGTAGATGAGCAAAGCAAGGAGAGTTTAATTTCTCTCATACCTCCTAAGACAAGTTAAGCATTGGAGATTTTAGGGGTCCATCAATTTGAATGGGGAAAAATCTATTGATTTCAAATTTTTATTTTCACTTCCTTCATTTTGTGAATTTAAGAACATTATTCTGAGAAGGGGTCTATATGTTTTTACCAGAGTCTTAAATGATTCCAAACAAAAAGTTTAAGAACCCTACCCTGGATATTTAATATAATTGTTTGGGTAGTTCACTGAAAATTGAGACAGTATATATACCAAGGAAGTCATACCAAAAAAAAAAAAAAAAGAGTAAAAAGAGGTAATAATTGAGGTTCAAATCCATCTCTCTTTAATAAGCCTTGGCATTTTGTAGAGAAATATTTATCCTATTTGTAGTTTGTTTGCATATGGTTATTATCATGCTGTCTATCACTGGATTATAAACTTCTTGAGAGTAAGTTGTTTTGCCTTTCTTTGTTTTGTAGTGTTTAAGAACAGTGCCTGGCTTAATTAATAAATGCTTGTTGTATATTATGTGATGATCAACTGTGATGTACTTGGCTCTTTTCAGCAATGAGGTGATTTAACTCCAATAGACTGGATGGAGATGGCTCTCTCCATTCCAAGTGAGAGAACTATGGGGACTGAATGTGGATCACAACATAGCTATTTTCACCTTTTTTATTGCTGTTTGTCGTTTGCTCGCTTGTTTCTTTTTCTTTCTCATTTTTTCCTTTTTGACCTGATTTTTCTTGTGCAGCATGGTAAATGTGGAAATATGTTTAGGAGAACTGCATTTGTTTAACCTCTATTGAATTATTTACTGTCTAAGGGAGGGGGAAAGGAGGATGGAAGAGAGAAAAAATTGAAACACAAGGTTGAAACAAACTTGAATGTTGAAAACTATCTTTGCATGTATTTTGAAAAATAAATAGCTATTATTATAAAAATATATAAAAGCTTGTTGTTTTATGCAAGGGGCAATGGTGATCCCTGTGAGTAAAAATGTATTTATTTTTCTGTGAATATTGAACTGGGTGCACTCTCTTGAGTTTTCAAGGGGAATAAGATTTGAGGGTTCATTCACTCAAAATTATGGTGTCAAAAGCAAATCAGAAGGATGTCTTGAACTCAGGTTTCCCTGAATCTAAAACTAGCTCTCAATTGATTGATCTTCTCTTTATGGTGAGGAAGAGGAATCCTGGTATTAAGTAAACTTCCCCTAGAGAATGATCAAATGAATTAACATATGTGAAACGGTTTGCAAACCTTTAAGCACTATAAAATGCTGGTTGTTATTATTTATTACTATTATCATTATCTCAAAGTCCATAGGAGGGAAGGAGTTAGAATACCAAAACAAAAAAGAAGGGCATTGGACCAAACCAGCATTAGTTTCCAGAGAATATCAAAGGGGCTAGGGAGGGAAGAAACAGGAAGGTGGGATTGAGATCAAACCAAAGAAAGGCTGGAGTCACCTTTTTCCTGTTCCTAAAGAGTTTTCTGGTCTGATTCTGAAGGTTATAAAGGGTTCACTCACTCTTCCTTCCTTGGGAAACTGTGTTTATATCTTTTCTGAGTTCAGGTCTTTGTGGAGGGAGGGGCAGGGAGCTTGGCTCTCCCCTACTAGCCCAATTCTGCCAAGCTCAGCAAAGAGCAACAGGAAAAGTTTGGGGTGATGGATAACAATGAGAGATTCCAGGGCCGGAAGCCCACATCCAGCCCTTAATAAGTGGTTTGTTCTAGTAAGGCATGAGAGATATGGCTAACAGTTGCCTGCTACTTGTCAAACGCTGATTTGGAGAGATTAAGTTCTCTTCTGTCAATGACATCAGTAATTTCTGAAATGAGCCTCCATTTTGGAAAAGGTTCCATTTTGAAATGATTAGACATCTGAATTAAAACTTTTTGGGACTCAAACTATTTTGTGGAAACTGAGTCTAAAATCTAGGGCCCATTCTTGCCTCTGACACACACTGGACTTAATTTCTCAGAAATCCCAGGTGACTCTCTCTGTCCCTAAGCTACAAAGCAAGTGTAGAGAATTCCCTTACTAAAATTTCTAACATCAAAGAAATCATTACTCTGGTCCATTCCCACACCCCCAACTCCAAATAAAAACAAAAGCCACAATAAAAACCTGGTCAAGTAAGTTTCATCTGCAAAGTAAAATCAAGTTACTTTGAGAACTTTGGAAAAGATAGGAATTTCATGTAAGCGTCAATAATCCTAGAAAAATGTCTTAAGTTGGAAGCCCCTCAGTGGCCATTTAATACAACTTATATATACACACCTCTCAAAAGAATATTCGCTTTAATAATATTTAAAAATTGGAAGGAACCTTAGAGGCCATTTAGTACAGCTGACACAGAAACAAGTTCCCCACTATCCCACAAGTCCCCACTTGTGAAATGTGTGTGGGGAGCATATCCCACAAATAATAAGTCTCTGCCTGAAGACTTCAAAGGAAAGACAGCTCACTTCTTTCCAATGGAGAGTTCCAACTGTTTAAGAAATCATTTCCTCGTATCATGTCTAACTTTGCCTCTGTACAACTTCCTCCATTTGAATGTAAAAGATGTAAATGGGTTTATAAACCTATCAAAGAAATCCCAAATCATTCTATCATTTAGGACACCTATTTCTTTTCTTATTAAGAATTTATTGTAATTCTCACAATTTCATGGTTAGCACTATCAGGTCTCAGAGGGAAATCTCTGAGTTTAGATAATAAGTGTCTTGAGAGCCAAGCGGGGTGTATAAATCAGAAAATATGAGAGATGGTAAAGATGTAAGACATCAACTTAATTCAATTATCACACTCCTTCCATTTTTCAATGAGGGAAATGAGTGCTAGAGAGATGGACTGACTCGCTAAGTCCCACACCTTGCTCTTGGATGATGGACCAGAACTAAGACCCACCTCTCATCAGACACCCAGTCCATTTTTATTTGTTATAGCAAATGCCCGAGTGATCTTAGGCAAAGCACTTCACCTTTATGGGCTTGGGATTCCTCATCTTTAAAAAGAGTAGGTTGGATTATTCATTTGGGGCTTGTAAATTCTCTTTGAACTCTAAAGCAACAATCTCCATGTATCCATGTATCCATGCCTACAGTGATACACTTAATAGAAGGACTTTGGAAAAAAACAAACTTTTTTTAATGAATAGATGAACAAATAAACAAATAAATATAATTGGCTTCAATTTTGCAGGTAGCTTCTCTGAAAGTCATAGGATCATAAATTTAGAATAGAAGAGACCTTGGGGCTGCTTCATCTCACCCTCTTATTTTGTAGATGAGGATACTGAAAGTAAGAGAGGAAAGGGTGTTTGTTCAAAGCCTTAACTAGAAAAGCAGAGAAAAGATTTGGCCTTGTAATCCCAAATCAAGCCTTTTTCAACTCTCAAGTCAAAATTAAAACACACCCCACCCCCCCAAAAAGAAACTCATCCACTGGAAACAGGAAATATGGTTATGCAATATCCACCATCTTCTAGGAAACAAAGGATTTTCAATATAGATAGCTCTCCCTTCTCCAACCCAGTCAGCTGTTCACTAAGAGGTGCCATTTTAAATGCATGCTAGCCAATCACACAAACCTCCTATCTCATTGCAGCGAGACGTCATTTCCCAGAGAACCAGGGCCATGGAATATACATCTGTTTGCTTGAAGGATTCCATATTTTCCAAGTTCATTCTGGATTCCAAAACCTCAGGAGCCATATATCTTGCTGTCCCAACCTGCAACCAAACAGAAAAATCAGTTGTAGTTTGGTTTTCAAAATATGACAGTGTTCATTTCTATCGTTAAGACCGTGAGGATTTAAAAAAAAAAAAAAAGGTCCTAAAATGTCTTTTCTACCAACATTTTCTCAGTCCAATCTGTAAAGGTAAAATGGGTTCAACCAGAGAGAGGCCCAAGAGTGGAGATGATATAAGCCTAGCAGAGCATACCCTGATGGACCAGTATGTGGTGGGGTGATAGTGGCACTTTGGGGAATTATTTTCTTGTACCTTACTATGAGAACATGGGTCAGCCAATCCACAAATTTCAGCCTAATAAATGTGGCCTCTGACACATTAGAAAAAGGAGAGGGGGGAAAAAAAAGAAAATGTGTTGAGAACAATGACTGGGTTCCATAGGAGAGAGGGGTTTGGCCAGAAAAAAACAGAAGCAGGCCCGGGAAGATAGGAATATAAGGTTATAAGGAAGGCACTAGGTTCCATGTTAGAGTGATTAGGTTTCTGGCCAACCCCTGACACCAAGTATCTCATAGGACAATGATGGATGGCTGGACATTTATGTGCTTAATTAATAAAGCTATTAATATTAATATTATTTTTATCATTATTATTAATAATAAAGTATTTAGCATGATCACAATATACATATGCATACATGTAAACAACTTTCAGGTCACAAACGGGTGATTTCATCTGTATAGGGAACTAGAAAGTACGGAAACTCCCTCTTCCCAATCAGTCTGTCACTTCTGCAATGTCTACTTCTAGAGAGTTGCCCAGAGAAGTGGCTTGCCAGCCTGTGTCAGAGGCAAGACATGAACCCTGGTTCCAAGGTCAGCTTTGTATCCATCATCGCACACTGCTTCTCATGCTGACTCTAATTTTAAATATCTACTATCTTGCAATAAATAATTTTGAGTCTCGGTTTCCTAATCTTGGAAAAAAAAATAAACACAATAGCTATAGTAATTATTCTACAGGTTGTAGATAAACGATGCAAAGCAGTTTGTAAACCTTTCAAAAGGGGGTTCCAGAAATATCGGCTATTATTGTCCAGTTCTTGGCCCCATGCCTTCCACTGAATAAGCCCTTGTTTACTGAATCAAACTGATTCAGTTTGGGTTCCCGCCTCTCTAGAAGGCCACAAAAATAGCCCTGAGTTTAAGCAACACACAGTAATACAGTATGGGACAACTGACAAAAATAATGTGCTCTTACGTGAAGCCCATTTTTTTAAGGTTGCAGAGCTAACACAGCAAACAAGGAAGTGCCAAACCTCAGGGTCTGCTTATCTCTCCCTTCAATATATGTCAGAGCATTATTCATCCACCTCCTAACAGGCAACAGAAAAAATACGACTGTCATTCTGTCATGTGGGAGGTTTATAACTTTGTTTCTGCGATATGAAGATGCTTTCATCCCATACCACATCGTGCTGGAAACTGTAAAAGCGAGAACATACCACATGACAAAGAGTTTCTTGGTTTGTAGCTGGTTTTCTAAAGGCACAGAAAAAGACAACACTCTTCCCCCCTTTCTATAGGCATCCCCTAAAAAAGAAGAAATGCTCTGGGGGGAGTTTGCTACTGTCAAGTGCTATGGTGGGAAGAAAATTAGACCGGAAAGTCGAAAGATCTAAGTTCAAGTCCCAGTTTGGACATTTCTTAGCTTGTTGTATGATTATGGACAAGTGGTAGCCTTTCTGCCCTGGGCCTGTTTCCTAATAGGTTAAACGATGGAATTGGGATGGATAGATACTTTTCAGCTCTCAAATATGGAATGGAAAAAGCAGAAAAGCACTTACTTTATGCCAAGAGTCAAGCACCGAAAATTCAAATGGAGAGTTGTGACCAGTCACAAAGTTTAGGTGTCCTTATGTTGTACAGCAAGGCTGCTGTAAAGACCCAATGGCCCACTGAGTTGGTGAGAAGTGCAGATACTGGGGCAATCTAAGTGGGAAAGGTTCTTGCTGGGCCACTGGGAGAAAAAGACATCTTGGGTCCCTGATATCCAGGAGTATGTGCATGTGACCATGAAGATTCAGTTTCCTTGCAATACTTATTTCAAAGAGTTCTTGGGTTTATTGTTTTATTTTAAAAGCACCAAGGACAGTAGCAACTAAATGTGAATGATTTCAGGCTGAGCTTTCTGCTACCATAAAATATACATGAAGGCAATCTTACAAGCAGTCATTAAGCAGAGAGCAACTTTGACCCGGAAATACAGTTAGATGTGGATTTCATAGAAATCTAAGTATGAATCTCTCCTCTGATTCTTCCTAATTTTGAATCAAGGGCAATGCACTTTATTTCTCTGAGGCAAACTCTTGCTCCATGCTTTTAGAAGATACTTCCTCCTGTCTCTGTCTTTTAGAATCCTCCAAGGTTCCAACAAAGTTCAGCTCAAGCACTGCTTTCTAAATAATGCCCCTCTTGATAGTCCTAAGTGCTAATGTTGTCTGTTGGGTTCATCCTTCATTACTTTTTCTTTTTTTTTTTTCCATCCTTCATTTTCAATGATGACTAATGACAATAGGAGTGTGATGGTTTGACTTTCTTGTGAACTGGATGTAATCATCAGCCTCACTGTCTCCTCCAAATCATGATAGTCCAGTGGCAAGACAAAAGTCAAGATGGCGGGTGATGGCCCAGCCAATTGATGTCTTCCTTTCCAAAATGCCCAAACTGTTCTGTTTATGTTGCATATGTGTGTTTTTGCATCCCCGTTCTCTCTCTGGGGCAACAAGGTCCTTGAAGGAAGGGACTTTTCACTTTTGTCTTTATATTTTCAGTATCTAACACAGTACCTGGAACAACACTGGTGCTTATAAATAGTACCTAACACAGTGCCTGGCACAATACTGGCACTTATAAATGCTCTCTAAATGAATGATAATGGTAACATCAGAAAGGTAACCATAAGGTTAATCCTTAAGTTCCCCATTTGTGAAATGGGAATAAATCTTATACAGGGTTGTTGTTTAAAGGAAAGGGTTTCGTTAACTTTAAATTGGTACAGATATATAAGACAATTATTCATTAGAAAGTAGTTTGAGGAAACTGATCACCATCACTGAATGTCACAGCTGGAAGGGACTTTAATTATCTCATGCAGTACAAGATGATATCCCAGACCCCAAAAGGAGGAAATGCAATTTCCCAATTAGCAAAATCCTGCCTTTCTAAAGTAGAATGCTGTTGGTCATAGAAACAAGTGGATCTAACTAGGAGATGTGTTCATTGAAACACAAATAGTGCCATCCTTAGTGAGACTCATTGCCTTGCTAGCCGAAATATTCTGACATTAAGAGGAGTGAAGAATGACACATGGAATAGCATTGTGGTTCACGGCCGGGTCCCTGGTCAGGTGTTATCCAATATGTGGCCTGGGTCCAGTCACGTGCATATAACTAACAAGGAGTTCTACAAAGATGCCAGTTTCAGCTTTTGAGTATTTTTGAACGGTCCAGACAAATCAAGGGCTCCATCAGATCCATCCTGGCAGGGCTTGGGTATACAAATAGAAGTAGTTAATTGAATCCACTTAAACTGTAGAGTCAGAGCTAGATGTGCTTTAGGTTATTCTAGTTCAAACTCAGGTATTATAGGTCTGAAAACTGAGGCCCATAAACGTCATATCCATAGCACATCTTGTCCAAGGCCAAACAGGTAGCATGTGAGAAAGACAGGATTTGAACCCAGGCTCTCCAATTTAAAATCCAGCAGGCTTTCCCAACACTACAGATTTAGAATCGGAAGGAATCAAATCCCCAATTTTTAATGAAGAAACAAGTCCAGATAGCAACAAAACTTGAAAGAGCCAGTTCTATCACCATTTTCCCATGTTGCCTTTGTACACAGTAGGTGCTTAATGTTTGTTGAGTATCTGATTTCTCATCTCCTAATTTTTCCTACTCTGCAAATGTTTTGAAACTAGAATTCAAGTTAAAAATATACTACACCTCTGTTTTTGGTAACATCATCTTTTCCTTCTAGATGCCCTAGTTTCCTTCAAAGCACAGGTACGACATCCTATGAGCCTTTACTAATCTTCCCAAATGTTAGTTTTCTTTCTCCTTCCTGAAACAACTTTTTACATCTTGTATCTCAATAGAATGCAGGCTCAGGATTCAAAATAAATCCACATAAATCATCAGCATTTTTATATATTACCAACACAGTTCAGCAGCAAGAGATACAAAAAGAAATTCCATTCCAAATAACGGATGATAGGATAAAATATTTGGGAATTTATTTGCCAAGGAAAGTCAGAAACTATAGGAACTAAACTACAAAACACTTCACACAAATAAAATCAGACCAAATCAATTAGAAAAACATTAAGTGCTCATGGGTAGGCAGAGCGAATATAATAAAAATGACAATACTACCCAAACTAATCTACTTATTTAGTGCCATGCCAATCAAACTCCCAAGAAATTATTTTACAGATCTAGAAAAAATAGTAGCAAAGTTCATTTGGAAGAACAAAAGGTCAAAGATTGCAAGGGGATTAATGAAAAAAAGGCAGATGAAGGTGGCCTTGCTGTACCAGATCTAAAACTATATTATAAAGCAGCAGTCATCAAAACCATTTGGTACTGGCTGAGAAATAGAGCAGTTGATCAGTGGCATAGGATAGGATATCAGGACAAACTAGGTAATAACTTTAGCAATTTAGTGTTTGATAAACCCAAAGACCCCAGCTTTTGGGATAAGTATTCACTATTCGGCAAAAACTGCTGGGAAAATTGGAAACTAGTATGGAAGAAAGTACTCACTATTTGACAAAAACTGCTGGGAAAATTGGAAACTAGTGTGGAAGAAATTAGGGCTTGACCCACACCTAACACCACATACCAAGATAAGATCTAAATGGGTTCATGATCTAGATATAAAGAGTGATTTTGTAAGCAAGTTAGAGGAACGTAATATAGTTTATCTCTCAGACCTGTGGAGATGGAATAAATTTATGTCCAAAGAAGATCTGGAACTCCTAATTGAACACCAGGTAGATAATTTGGATTATATTAAGTTAAAAAGTTTCTGTACAAACAAAACTAATGCAGACAAGATTAGGAGGGAAGCATCAAATTGGGAAATCATCTTTACATTTAAGGGTTCTGATAAAGGCCTCATTTCTAAAATATATAGAGAATTGTCTCATATATATAAGAATTCAAGCCACTCTTCAATAGATAAATGGTCAAGGGATATGAACAGACAATTTTCAGATGATGAAATTAAAACCATTTCTAGTCATATGAAAAGTTGCTCCAAATCACTATTGATCAGAGAAATACAAATTAAGACAACTCTGAAGTACCACTACACACCTATTAGATTGGCTAAAATGAAGGAAGAGATAATGAATGTTGGAGGGGATGTGGGAGGGCTGGGACACTAATACATTGTTGGTGGAACTGTGAACGGATCCAACCATTCTGGAGAGCAATTTGGAACTATGCTCAAAAAGTTATCAAACTGTGCATACCCTTTGACCCAGCAGTGTTTCTACTGGGCCTATATCCCAAAGAGATCTTAAAGGAGGGAAAGGGCCCCACATGTGCAAGAATGTCTGTGGCAGCCCTTTTTATAGTGGCTAGAAACTGGAAACTGAAGGGATGCCCA
Source organism: Myrmecobius fasciatus (assembly GCA_023553655.1). Classification (NCBI taxonomy): domain Eukaryota; kingdom Metazoa; phylum Chordata; class Mammalia; order Dasyuromorphia; family Myrmecobiidae; genus Myrmecobius; species Myrmecobius fasciatus. The sequence continues at coordinate 27,370 of JAJPUD010006511.1, forward strand.
TCAATTGGAGAGTGGCTGAATAAATTATGATATATGAATGTTATGGAATATTATTGTTCTGTAAGAAATGACCAGCAGGACGATTTCAGAGAGGCCTGGAGAGACTTGCATGAACTGATGCTGAGTGAAATGAGCAGAACCAGGAGATCATTATACACAGCAACAACAGTATTACATGATGATCAATTCTGATGGGCATGGCTCTCTGCAACAAAGAAATGTCTCAAACCAGTTCCAATTGTTCACTGAAGAAAACCATATACACCCAGAGAGAGGGATGTGAAATGTGGACCACAACGTAACATTTTCATGCTCTCTATTGAGGTTTGCTTGCATTGTGTTTCCTTTCTCTGATTTTCTTTTTTTTTTTTTTCTGGTAGATAAGATTTTTCTTGCACAACTTGTCAAGTATTTTAACATTATTAACATGTAGTGGACTTCCTGCCATCTAGGGGAGGGGAGGGGACAGGGGGTAAAATTTGTAATGGAAATCTTTGTAAAGATCAATGCTGGGTAACTACCCATACATATGTTATACAAATAAAAAGCTTTAATAAAAAAAAAATAGAATGCAGGCTCACTAAGGGCAGACAATTGTCTGACTCTTGTATTGGTATTCCTAGGGCCCAGAAGAGTGCTTGGTATATTGGGTGTTTAATTTTATTTTTTAAAACATTTATTGTTAACTGTGCCACATTGTTGTAGTAGTTGAGGCAGCTAGGTAGAATACAGATAGAATCAGGAAGACCTTAGATCAATCTAGTCTCAGACTATTATTAGCTGTGCGACTTAAGCCTGTTTACCTCAGCTTTCTTGATTGGAAAATGTATCTTTGTTGTGAGGATCAAATGAAATAATATTTGTAAATATTATTTATATCAATATTAAATATTAATATATTGTATTTAATTCAATTTATTATATTAATATATTAAATTTAATTGACTATATAAATGTTAAATAAATATAAATTAATACAATATAATATTAACATAGTGATAAATAAATATTGAATATTAATATTTATAAAATGCTTAGCCTACATAGTAGGCATTTTGTAAATACTTATTCTCAACCTTACTCCTGCTTGGCAGTCAAGAATATAAATGTAAATCTTAAGACTGTGCCTTCAAGGAGTTTATATCCTAACAGGGAGAAGACTATGCACATAGTGGAATGATAGCCCTGAAAGAAACAGCTCCCTCACCCAGGACCAGTTTCCTTTCAGCCTCTGTTGCCTTTTGGAAACATATTAATTTTATGCCTCAGCTGGGTTAATACAACAACATCCCACAAAAAGGTTTCGAAGGTACAAAGACCCATGTTTGGTACTGCGGGATATATGGATTTCTTGAAGTGCTAACAAGTTTCTTTGTAAGACTATAGAGAAAAAGCCAAGTATAATAGTGGTATGTACATGTAATAGATCCAAGTTTGCAAATCATTTCCTATGTATTACTCTTTGATTTCCATCACTTGCCCTGAAAGGTAAAAGGCAATACTCTCTCCATTTTACAGATGAGATTAATACTGAGGCTCAGAGAGATTGCAATTTGTCCATTGTTAGTTACAAAATTTGTGGCAAGGTTGCACAGAATCACTGTCCAAGCCAAACATCCCTTCCCCATAAGGAATTGCCCCCTGATCTACCCAACAAGATATGATCCAGCCTCTGTTGAAAGACCTCCAAGGAGGGGGAAATTCACAACCTTTCAAGATACTGATCCCAATTTGGACAATTCTAATTATTAGTTTTAAAACTCGGGTTGTCGAGTAGAAATCATTACTTCAATTACTGTTTTCACTCCCTAACATTTGAGACTACCTGTGTCTGTGATAAGAGATCACACGTTCTAAGTACCTAGGCACCAGAGTGAGGATTTGAACCCAAGTCTCCAGACTACATTCTACACAACTTGCATCATACCAAAGGGAGGGCCTCTTTGCCTTCCTATTGTCCACAAAATGTTCTAGCTCTGTAAAAGTTTGTCCCAGCGAATCACCCTGGACTTGGGCAGCCCAGAGGGCTAGGACCATACATGAGCATTGTGCCTACCAATACTAGGCTATCAGGTGATGGAAGACCCCCTTCAGAACCAAACGTGGAGATGTTATTATCTGTAAACACTGCCCATGTTTCTAATCCCTTTCTCTTACTTCCTCAGCCCAAAGGGAACACCCTCACACAGGAGCGTATGACAAAGGCAGATTGGGGCTCAAACTCACCTGCCCACTGTTGGCCAAGTCATCCACAGAGAGGGTCGGGTCCAATCTCAGGGACAGCCCAAAGTCACAGAGGCAGCAGGTCAGGTCGTTTTTCACTAGGATGTTGGAGCTCTTCAGGTCTCTGTGAACAATGGCTGTTTTTGGTCTCCCGCAGGGAGTGTGGTCGCTATGGAGATGGGCAATGCCCCGGGACAGGGAGCTGCCCAGCTTCCACAGGTCCTCCCAGCTGATGACATGCCTGGTGAGGTACTCCTGCAGGTTGCCCCTGGCATGGAAGGCGGTGATGAGCCAATACTGCTTTCCCAAGTCCATCTTCCGCTCCTCCGCCGTCAGGAACTGAAGGATATTCTCATGCTTGAGGTTGATGTCCGAGAAGATCTCCTTCTCAGTCTTCCAGGAGGCATATTCCTCATAGGGGAAGATCTTGACCGCCACCGTCTCAAACTGCTCGGAAGTGTTCTGTTTCAACTTGGCCTTGTAGACCTCGGCAAAGCGCCCCTTGCCCACCAGGGTGTCCAGCTCGATGGGCAGCAGCTCCGTGTTGTGGTTGAGGTTGTTGGCACAGGTGGAGCTGATGTCCGAGCGGTCATCATCCATCATCATGGCACAGCGGTCACTGCATTCCACCAGCTTCCGCGACTTGCTGCTCTCCCAGGCGGTACTCAGCTTTCTCCTGCGGTGTACCCGGTAGCAGTAGAAGATGACAATCACGGCGATAGCGATGCCCACAGGTGGAAGGAGGCTGATGATGGTCACTTTGGAGATGATGGCCAAAAGCTCTGAGTGGTCAAAAACTTCTGCTCAAGAAAAACAAAAGAGAAGGGAAAGATGTCAGTTCTGTGGGAAGGGTACGTACTGGATGTAGCTGACCGGATGCACAATTATCATCATTTCAAAGATGTTTTCACTAGTCAGCTTTGGGTATTTAATCTCACCTGTGAAGGGATAAAACTTCGTGGATTGTTGCTGACTCCAAGAAACCTATTCCTAGTAGGCTCAGGGCCTATTCTCAGGCCACATGGACATCATCTAGCTTATGAACAATTTTTTTAAGGAAGTTTTTTTTTTTTAGAACCTGTATTCAGATATAATCAGTTCTTTCTCTGGATATGGACAGCATTTTAAAAAAAATTATAGCTTTTAATTTTCAGAATGTATACATGGATAATTTTTGACACTGACCCCTACAAAAGCCTGTGTTGTAATTTTTTCTCTCCCTTCCCTGCCCCAGTCAGCAAATGATCCAATATTTGTTAAACATGTACAATTCCTTTATACATATTACGGGTAGCATTTTGTTTTGGATCATTTATATTGCTGAGAATAGGAAAGCCATTCACAGCCGATCATCTTAAACTATTGCTGTCACTTTGTACATAGTACATTTCATTTTGCATCAGCTCATGAAAGTCTTTTTTTTTCCCCTTTATTAAAGCTTTTTATTTTTCAAAACATATGCATGGATAATTCTTCAACATTAACCCTTGCAAAACTTTGTGTTCCAATTTCCTCCCTTTCCTCTACCTCCTCCCCTAGATGGCAAGTAGTCCAGTATATGTTAAACATGTTAAAAATACATGTTAAATCTAATATGTGCATACATATTTATACAATTATCATGCTGCACAAGAAAAATCAAATCAAACAAGAAAAAAATGAAAAAGAAAACAAGCAAACAACAACAAAAAGAGTGAAAATGCTAATTTGTGGTCCATACTCAGTTCCCACAGTCCTCTCTCTGGGTGTATGTGGCTCTCTTCACCAAACAATTGGAACTTGTTTGAAGCATTTCATTGTTGAAGAGAGTCATGTCCATTAGAATTGATCATCACATAATCTTTTTGTTACTGTATACAGTGTTCTCTTGGTTCTGCTCATTTCACTGAGCATTAGTTCATGCAAGTCTCTCCAGGCCTCTCTGAAATCGTCCTGCTGGTCATTTCTTACAGAGCAATAATATTCCATGACATTCATATACCATAATTTATTCAGCCACTCTCCGATTGATGGGCATCCATTCAGTTTCCAGTTTCTAGCCACTACAAAAAAGAGCTGCTACAAACATTCTTGCATATATGGGTCCTTTTCCCTCCTTTAAGATTTCTTTAGGATATAAGCCCAATAGAAACACTGCTGGGTCAAAGGGTATGCACAGTTTGATAACTCTTTGGGCATAGTTCCAAATTGCTCTCCATCATGGAAGTCTTTCAAGGTTTTTCTTAGATCATCCTACTTATGAACAAATTCTTATACCCACCCAAGAAGCCTGCTGATCCCCCAGATATCAGCAATCCCCATTCCTTTACTTTAACACACACGCACGTGCATTCACTCTTTATAATTATAAACCTTTCTTGTCCCATTAGCATGTACCTCCTTGCAAGTAAGGAATCTTTGTCCTGCCAGCAATTAGGACAATACCTGGCACATAGTAGGCACTTACTAAATATCTATTGATTGGGTGATATTTTATAGTGTGTTACAAACAAAGCTAGTTTTACTAACAGGAGGCTGGATTTGGAAAGGGCTGGGAGCTACTTCTTCTAGTGAATATATGTATGTATATTTACATATATTAAAATATATACATTTATATACACTTAATATATCATGAGTAGATATATTACACATTAATACACATAGATACACATTACATGGGTTAGTATCGCATAAATGCTAACTAAATCCTAACATAACCAAAGGGCCTTATTCCAAAGGTGTCGATTCAAATCAGGATGAGTTATTAATTGCTTTCAATGCAGAAAGAAGGAAAGTTACAGCATGAAGAAGGTGCCCTCCATGCTTCAAGGATTTAATGCATTGCCTGGTATACTTGTGTAACTGATCTGTTCCTTTTTTAACCAACTTTTCATCTTGGAATGGACTTGAGTGAAAGGACTCTAGACAAAGAGACAAATGAAAGAATGGGTCGGTTTCCATATAGTTGGAGGGAGCATTTGTATTTTCCTGGCTCCATTTGGCCTGTTTCTTCACAAATCCATCACTGTCTCAGATCCCATTCATTCATTCTCTTTTTATTATTCATTTATTAGTCAGTAGCAGACTACTGGATAAGGAGGGGACCTTTGTCATCATATGTTGTTGGATGTCCAGTTATCCCATCCACATCACGACTTTCCCCATTGCAGTTTCAATATATTGCAGATTGGCATTAGGAATTTTTTTTGGCTTTTGGGTTTTTGATGAGGCAATTGAGATTAAGTGACTTCACAGGGCATAGATTTTAAGGTGAAAGGTCAACCCTTTTTGTTTTGGGACAGATAAGTCTTAGAAAGGGTAAGAGGCTTATGCTCAAGGTCACACATGCAATAAGTAGCAAGCCAGGGCTGGAAATCAGGGCTTCTCTTTTTAGATCCAGTGGTCTTTTTCCTATATCCCCCTACTATTCTGATTCTCCATTAGGCTATTTTTTTAAAATGAAACAAGCAATACATATCCTGTTTTGTAATTATTTTAAAAATTGATAATTAAAATAAATAAATTTTAAATGTTTTTTAAAACAAAATGAAAATATTTTATTTTCATATGTTCATTATTCATTAGGATAATGAATTCTACTCATGTCCAGATTGTGTGACCTGAGGCAAATCACCTAAATTCTCTGGCTTTCAGATGATGGGAGCTTTTCTTTCAACTCAAAATCTATGGTCTTATGAGCTCCATACCCAATGTAAAATATATGGCATAATACAAAAGAATCAGAGGTGCTGAGTTCAAATCCTAACCATTTCTGCCCTTATGACTATGACTACTACTACTACTACCACCACCACCATTACTACTACCACCACCACCACCATTATTATTACTACTACTACTACTACTACTACTACTACTACTACTACTACTACTACTAGCCACAGTACTCTAGTATTTCAGCTTCCAGCTATGTGAGAGAACTTCATAAGATGGACTTTCAGGTCCAATCTAGTTTCATCCCCAAGCCAAAACAATCAGAGCCGGACATCTACCCTGCAGACAGACCTGCCCATCCTCAATGCTCTTCTCTCCAATCTACAGGAAGAGAAAACCCAAACACCAGTTGACCTGAAACCTTCAAAAGCACTTACAGAAGGAGGAGGCTCAGAAATCCCCCCTTTGAGGTCAGCAAACCAGAGTTCCACTTTCCCCTCCAACTTCCTGAGCTTTCTTTCTTTTTTTTCTTTTTTTAACATCAGCATGCAAAATTTTGGGGGAAATTACTGAGTAACAACATCTGTCATTCTTGAAACTTCAAAAGGCCCTGTCCAAAAAATCATGTTAACAAAAGCAAAGCAGGCAAAAGGAAGCTTCCTGGGGATGGACAGCTTTATCTAAACAAGAGGTCCCTACGCCCTGTCAGACAACATTAACCCCTGGGCTGCTGCAGGCACCATGATAAAAACAAGCAAGCATGTGCATCCCAGCAGGGAAGCAGCAAATGTTCATGGGAGGCAGAAGTTATCACTTCCATCCTCCTGTCTCCACAGAGAAGTTTTCAACCACATTGTCCCCCCTTCAGAACCAGCTTTTGCATCTGCTAGGAGGCCAGCCCAATGCACCTAAAACTAATCAGGGATCCATCAGAGAGTTGACCAGGGAGAACCTCTCTACAGAAAAAGCTTCCACTTGGAACATAAGATTTCACTTTCTGTTCCATTTATTAAGGTTCTCATCGTATGGCCCTTACTCAAATCTAAGGACATTGAGGAAGTAGATTTAGAACTTAGAAGCCATTGAGTCCAATTTGCCTGCTTAGCCACAGTGACAAAGACTAGCCCTAGTGGAATTATATGGGCCAATGACAATTATTGTACTGAAGTAATTAACTTCCTAACCCTCAGAAGCCCTCAGAGACAGTTGGCGCAGATGAGAAAGGGCTAGGCTTTGGAATCAAGAAAACTAGAGTTAAAAACCTGCTTCAGACATTCACAAGCAGTATAACTGAGACTATGTCGCCTGCATGGGGATAATAGCATATACCTTCCATCGTTGCCCAGTTTCCTCACCTATAAAATGGGAATAATAGTATCTATCTTCCACGGTTGCCCAGTTTCCTCATCTATAAAATGGGAATAATAATATCTACCTCCCACGGTTGCCCAGTTTCCTCATCTATAAAATGGGAATAATAGTATCTACCTTCCACGGTTGCCCAGTTTCCTCATCTATAAAATAGTACTTATCTCCCTTGGTTGCTGTATGGATTAGATGAGATATTTTAAAGCACTTTACACACCTTAAAAGTGTTATTATATATACACCATATATAATAAAATCATATTATACACACACACACACATATATAAATGCTAGCTCTTATCGCTACTGTTGGGAAAGGGAATTAGCAATTGTAGATGCTCTAGGCCCAGTGATCTTGGGTGGGTGATAGTGCTGGTAGTGACTAAGGGGTCTTTGGGGTTGGAATCAGATCTAGAGACTAAGAAAAGCAGCTCTTCCATTAACCTTCTTGCAGGTAAGGGCTGTCTTCCTTTCTCACAGTGCCTGGTTCTTAAAGACTCTGTAATAAAGACTTTGTCATTCATTTACTCTTCCAAGGGTAGTCTCACATAACATTGCAGTAAGAAGGCACTGGAGCTGAAGTCACGGGATCTGGGGAAGAATCCGCTCTGCCATTAATCAAACGCATACACATGTCTGTACATGGATGTGTGTTTATCTACTTCACAACTAGATCATACACACACATATATCTGTAAACATGCAAGTGTGTACATAGATACATCCTTTAAGGTTTACAAACCCTATAATACATACGTACATACGTTTGGGTGTGTATATAGGGATGTAGGGACTTTAAAGCACTATATAAATATTGGCTATTGTTCTTATTACTATTTACTAGTTGTGTGTGGCAAGTCTCAATCCAATGTCCTACTTCCTTAGGAACAATCTTTAATTACAAGAGAGCTCTCCTGAGGAATAGGAATCCTATATGCTAACAACCAAGGTCTGTATTGGGAATCCAAAGACCCTACTGCAGAAACTTTTCCCTTTTACCAAGGGAGAGATCAGATTTACCTTTTTTTTTTTTTTTTCCTGAGGCAATTGGGGTTAAGTGACTTGCCCAGGGTCACACAGCTAGGACATGTTAAGTGTCTAAGACAAGATCTGAACGCAGGTCCTGACCTCAGGGCTGCTCCACCTAGCTGCCCCCAGATTCACCTTTAAAAGGGATCCGTGAACAAGACAATAATAAAGACAAACTTTTGGGTAAAGGTTGCGCTAAGATTAAAGAATACAGACTAAAGCGAACCCCAAACTAACTGAAATTATCAAAGGGAAACCCCCTGGGAGATGACTCTTGTTTAGGGGGTGGGAGTCTATGTTTAGTCTTTGGTGGAAGGTTTGTGAATCCTGACCTCAGAGACCATTTGCTCGCTCTCCACCCCACTCCTTGCTTACCATGGAAGATTACAAAATAGGTTTTTCTAAAGGTAACCTGGTCTCTTCAATGTGTAATTTGAAATGTCAGCAAATGCCAATTATGAATAAGGTTGTAGAGGAAAGGAAAAAAATAAGTGAGCTCCCGGCTTGGGGCCCATCCGGGGGTGAAGGGCTCAGCCACAAGCCCGGATCCTCTTAACCAGTTTTGCAGTGGCCTGGACAGGGTCAGTGGGGCAATGATTCAGTAAACACATAGCTGCTTGTTTGCAGAGATAAAGGCAGGGCCCCGTGAACTTTTCCCATGGAGACTTCAATGTATTGTGTAACACGTAGGTCTATGGGGATTCCTGTGAAAACTGATAAAGGAACTTCCTGATCTTGCAAAACTGCCCAGGCGGAGACCCACACATGGAGACTGAGTCCGAGGAGGCTCTAGTTGAGGGAGGGAATCTGCAGCAAAGTCACATCCATTTATCATGACTACTATTTTCAGAACTCATGACCTTCCCCCCAAACCCTTTTCTTTTCTTTTTTTTTTTTTTGCTTTTTGCTGAGGCAATTGGGGTTAAGTGACTTGCCCAGGATCACACAGCTAGGAAGTGTCTGAGACCAGATTGGAACTCAGGTCTTCCTGACTTCAGGGCTGGTGCTCTAACCACTGCGCCACCAAGCTGCCCCCCCAAACCCTTTTCTTTTCCCAACCTTTCTAACACTATTTAGGGGACCACCATCTTCCTCCCTAGTAGCCCTGGATCACAAGTGAGGTATCATTCCCCACTAATCCCCCCCATATCCAGCCAACTTCCAGCTCATGTACCACACCCCTTCTCTCTTCTGGCACCATCCTGTTGTCAATGGCCACACCTTATTGATTGAACTTCCTAAAGCCCTGATCAGACCATGGCAATCAATGGCGACCATGTCAATCAGCTCCAATGGCCGGTTGCCTCTTCCCTCTAGGATCAAATACAAAGTCCTCAGTTAGCCCTTTTTCTCCTCCCTTTCTTTCTCATCTTTATATCTTCCTTTCCTCCACATGTCTACAATCCAATGACACTAGTCTTTCTGCTGTTCTTCAAAAAACAGGCACTGCATCTCCTGATATTGTGTCTTTTGCCAGGCTAATCCCCCTTTTTATCTCTATCTTCTGGCTTCTCTGGCTTCCTCCAAGTCCCAGCTAAAATGTGACTCCTACAAGAAGCCTTTTCTAATCCTACTTAATTAAGCCAGTGCAATATTCGCAAAAATCATCTCCAATTTATCCTTTTCTATTTTGTTTGCATACGGTAAATTGTATGTAAGATTTTGAGCTCCTTGAGGGCTTAGACTGGTTTTACCTCTCTTTATAACCCTGGCACTTAGCACAGGGCTTGGCATATAGTAGGCACTTAATGTTTAGTGATTTGACTTAAGAGTGGGAGTGTAGCTTTAGACAGTTGGCTCAGAGTCAAATGAAAATGGAGCCATTAATCCTACAGATAAAGATGCCTATGGGTCACAGAGTGACTTAGTTTTAAGATGTTATACACACACACACACACACACACACACACATTTTTGCTGAGGCAATTGGGGTTAAGTGACTTGCCCAGGGTCACACAGCTAGGAAGTGTTAAGTGCCTGAGACCAGATTTGAACTCAGGTCCTCCTGACTTCAGGGCTGGTGCTCTATCCACTGAGCCACCCAGCTGCCCCTTAAGGCATAATATTAACTGTGTTTTGTTATATTCATTCATGTTAAATGCTTCCCAATCACATTTTAGTCTGGATTGGGCTGCATTCCTCTGGTCTAGACAAGAAGAAGCTAGCCCCAAAGTCAAGAAGACGTATTTTCCAACCTTTGACACAGGAGGGGATAGACCCTGGGTAAGACTTCTGTGGCTTGTGGCCTGGGCAATGATTACATTGTATTGTGGGAAAACAACATGCTCAGAAAGAAATATCAAATTGAAATATCAAAATAGAATAAATATGAAATAAAAATAAATACAAAATTTCAGAAGAGAAGGCAACAGGAAATTTGGGAAGTTTGGGGGATTGTGGGGTCAGAATAGACATTATATAGTAGGTGGTACTGGAGACGAGCCTTGGAAAAAACTGGAGATTCCAAGATGTAGGAATAAGAGCAGACTCTTGGTTGAGAGAAGAACAGAGCCATTGAGGAGCGTGTATTTTCTGAGTGTCTTTCAGCATTCTAAGGCTGTACTCTGTTTAGTGAAGTACGTGTGATGATAAGTAATGGGATACACCCATCATAATGTACCCACAAAGCAATACCAGCTTGACGTTCCAGGTACCGATGGATCCATCGTAACTATTTTTTTTCCAATGAGCAGTGAAGCAGACCAGTAATGGGTATCCTTTACAGAAGAAGTGAATTTATTAATTCAATTTCTTGGATTCTTTGCAAAATGAGGGGGCTGGACTAGATGGTGTCTGATGTCCTAAATCTAAATGATCCAGTCATGATCAATATGGCCCAGGAGCTAAAAGGCCTACCTTCATGGCCATGTGATTCAACTCCTGAATTTTAGAAGCAAGGAAACTGAGGATTAGAGGTGAATTTGTCTTCCAAGATGTCACTGTCATGAAGATCTGAGATTTGAACCCAGGTTCCATGTTTTTATATCAGCACTCTTTTTTTCCTTAGAGGGGAAATCAACTGCAGCTTTAGGGACCGTTTGGTGAAAGTTGGATCTGTTTCTTAGTTTTGATAAGTGAGAAAACAGAATCTCAGAGAAATGAGATGATCCACCCCAAGTCACACTGTCAGTAAGTAGCCAAGTCAAGATGTGAGCTTGGATCTACCGAGACTTTACTCATTCTTTTAAGATTGTGTCTTAAAGCAAGGATATGTTTTGTTCTTGGAATAGGCACACCATGGCCTACAGACTACCGTACATAGAACCCCAGAAAGCAAGGTCTCCATTAAGTTCTAGAGATTCCTAGAGCAAACAGAAATTCTACACAGATAGCCCTGGACTCAGGATGTTACTTAATGACTGAAAATTGATCAGAAATCTATTGTTGCAATATGAATGATAAATTATTTCAAGTCCATGGAAATCTAACAGAGAATGGGCACTTAATAGAAAAACAGTTTCAATGCCTTCTCAATAGTTTAAAGGTGGCTTCCGATGTCTTGCCTTAGAAAACAGGATGGACCCGAGCAAAAATGTCCACTGGAAATAGAGGACGGTTTCCAGGTCCCTTGTTTGATTAAATGAAACAATCTAGTTGTTTCTTTTTGAAGCAAGACTATTTCTCATCTTTAATTCCACTGATGAAATGGCTGTTCAGATAAGATGGTCCTCATTCTCTCTTTTATACATGTTTATACACATCTCTCTCTCTCTCTCTCTCTCTCTCTCTCTCTCTCTCTCTCTCTCT
>JAJPUD010006511.1:42275-82590 GCA_023553655.1 Myrmecobius fasciatus
CTCTCTCTCTCTCTCTCTCTCTCTCTCTCTCTCTCTCTCTCTCTCTCAGGAAAGAACACAGGTAAGCACACAGTGGGTTCCTAGTTTTTCTCAAAGGAAAGTCTCTCTTTCCTACCTTTTGCCTTCTTCTCTTCCCTGTCCCCTTACCTGCTTCTTACTAAAGATCTCTCTTCTGAGGGCTGGGAGCTTACAGAGGTCCTTTTTCTCTTTTCACCTAATCAACAGATGCAATGTGATGTGTCCTACCCCACATGGAATGCTCCAGTCTTTCCTGGGGGAAGATGGGAATTTCTCTGTTCTGTCCTATAACCCCACACGTACTTGGTCATGTATTTTCTATCTGTGTATACCTATTCTCATGTGCAATCCTTGTCTAACTATAGCATGTGCTGCATTTGTGCATGTGTACCAGCATAATAACACATATGTTGTTAGCAGTTGTCAAGAATTTTAGAGAAAAAAAAAAAGCAAACCCCAAACTGGCAAAGCGAACTTGCTCATCCCTGTTGGAAAATGTGACCACAAAGAACTGAGTTTCATTAACACAGATTATCAGAATCCTCTTTCAATAATGAAAAAAAAAAAGTTTTTCCCTTGTTTTTGGTTTAAGTAGTTTTGGCACATGATTCTACTGAACAATGAACATTTAATAAGCACCTACTATATGCTACACATTGCCAAGCATTGGGGTAAAAAATAGGTAAAAGACAGTCTGTTCTCAAAAAGTTCATACTCTACTGAGGAGAGACACAACCTGTAAAATTCAAATCTAGGTATTTTTTTTTTTGATAAATGTCCAGTCCAAATAATATATTTGTTGTTTACTTGTCTGTTTTGATGCTTTCCTGAAACAGAATCTATATTTCTCAAGGACAAGAACTATCATTTCTTTCTTTTCTTAATGCAAATACAGTATTTGGTACATAGGAGATTTTTTTTTTTTGGCTGAGGCAATTGGGGTTAAGTGACTTGCCCAAGGTCATACAGCTACGAAGTGTTAAGTGTCTGAGGCCAGATTTTGAACTCAGCTTCTCCTGACTTCAGGACTGGTGCGCTATTCACAGTACCAACTAGCTGCTTCCCATAGGAGATTTTTAACAAATGCTTGCAGAATGAATGAGCAAAAGGTGTTTTCCATAGAACCTTTCAGCACCTAGAATATTACCTTGCACATAAAATGAGTGCTTAATAAATGTTTACTTAGAGCAATACAGTAGTAGTACGGTAAGAGTCTTGGCTTGGAAATCAGTGGCCCTAGATTCAAATTCCACCTATGATACTTACAATTTATGTGACCTTTATGCAAGTCCCTTATATTTTCTGAATTTCAGTTTTCTCATCTGTAAAATGGGGGTATAACTAACTGGCTTCTGAAGTCTCTTTTAGCTTGAAATCTGGTCTCATGACTCCAGGATTCTAAATATGAAAGAAAGAAATGGGCAGCACAGATTGCCTCCAGCTTCTCTGTCAGGCCGGTCTGAACTGCTCAAGATGGTTTAAACTGAATAGGGGAGGAGGTTTTCTTATTAAAAAAAAATTGAGAAAGATTGTCTGATGACAATCTTAGACATCATTATAAGATCAGTTTGACTAAATAATGCAAAAGAAATGTATTCTGCCTCTGTGTATGTGTGACTTGTTACATTTTTTAAAAGTCAAGATTATTTCTGGCAAAAAACAAAATGCAAGATGATTGGCAGTGGACAGATTTCATTTAAATTCAGGGGGGAAAAGAGTTGTTTTTTTTCCAATACAAAAAGCCCCTCAAAAATCCACTTGGTGTGACAGATTTAGCTTAGCCTGAGATGAAAAGTGTGTAGCTTTGCTCATTTAGGCTGTGATTTACTGGTTTACTATGTAGTTTTTCTATTGTTCAAATGTTTAAAATGACTATTGTAAACTGAGCACTCTCCTCAGACTAGCTTGCCTATCTTGTATTAAGATAGCAATAACAGGGCAGCTAATTGGTGTAGTGGATACAGCACCAGCTCTGAAGTCAGGAGGACCTGAGTTCAAATCTAGCCTCCATCACTTAATATTTCCTAGCTGTGTGACCCTGGGTAAATCACTTAACCCCAACTGCCTCAGGGAAAAAAAAGATAGTAATAATAAAAGAATAGGAAGGAGTTATGTGGGAGAAGCAAAGAATGCCTAGAATAATATCCTCATGTTGCACAAGGCTATGATCATTAGGGGCAGGAGATAAGTGATTCACCTATAGGGAAGATCACCTTATAATGAAGGCTCTTTTTTGTCCTGCCATAACTATGGTCCTTTAGATGGGGTCCAAGATTGGCCCACCCCATCCTGATTGATTCCTTAGCAGGAAGATAATGGGCTATAAAAGTTCTGTGCTGGGCACTGTGCTAAATACTGGGTTTACCAGCCTCCAATAAGCATACATTCTCATAGGAACCCTGGGCTGCGCTCAGAGCCAAGTCTAGTCCATCCATTGCCACTGCCCTACTCTGCACATTTAGGGAAAGGGGAAGAGGGAAAGAGCAAGGATTTATTACGTGCTTACTATGTGCCAGGTACCGTATCCAAAAGCCCAAAAGGCACTTCCCTGAAATTCAGTTCCCTCCTTTGTAAAACAAAAGGGTTGCAGTGAATTTGCCAAAATCATAAAGACAAAAATAGTGCTGGTGGAACTAGGGAAGACTGGCACACCGATATATACTGTCAGTGAAGCTGTGATTTTCTTCAGCTGTTTTAGAAAACCATTTGGAATAATGCAAGAGACTTCCCTAAGTTCTTCTTACTCGTAGCCGTTGGCTCAGCAATCCTGCTACAAGGCACAGAGCCCATAGAAGTCAAAGATGGCAGGTGGGGATGATGGGAGGAAGAGTTCTCCTATATAACCAAATATTCAATTTTTGTGACAGCATCAACCTGGAAACAGTAGATGCCCACTGACTAACCGGCAAATGGCTGAACAGACTGCAGAATGATGCTGTGATAGGACACTACCGCCCCATAAGAAACAGCAAATGGAAAGAATACAGAAGCATGGGAAGGCAGATATAAAATGATGGAAGGCAAAGTAAGCAACTTTGGAAGGATACAGACAATGACTAAAATCATCTAAATGAAAAAATAAATTGAATGAATGACAGCTAAACGCTGATTTTAATAACCAAGTTTGTTTCAACCCAGATGATGAATCACACCATTCACTTCTCTGTAAATGCAGTTGCTGAGTCAACTATTTTTCTTTGTCAGAAGGGTTTGGTGAGTTGGGGGTAGGAAAGGTGGTCATTCTCTATTATTTAAAGGGGGAAGGGTCCTTCTCCAAAATTTTACAAAAAACAAAAACAAATCAAATTCAGTGTTGGGCCAAATATTGTCTAGATTGCTTTTGAATCCCCACGGCCTATGAAGAGTATATCAATGGATATACATGGGATCCAGGCATCCAGTCAACTGATCCAGTTGTGATGGATTTTGTTTACTTTGCTGCTTTGAAAAAAAATCTCCAAAGATAGAAGCTTTCTTATAAGCCACTTCCAAAGCTTTCTAAGCGTTTCTTAACTGAGTCACAATTCATGAGTTTCATTATTCTGGGGGGTCCTGTACAGAACATTCTAGGGATCCCATCGTAGCCTGCTTTGTCTAGGATGCTTTAGTTCTGATCCATCGCCTTGTGGGATAAGAATAACTTTTTAGTAGCTGAGGCTTTTATTTAATTCACAGTTTTTTTCCTCTTCCAAAAGCATTCCCATTTTCTTTCTGTATTTAGGATTCTGGTTTGCTTCCCGATAGAGATGACAAGGTCAGCTGGTTCAACAGCCTTGTCGGACAATTACATCAGACAAGAGATAGCATATACCCAGAATGCTTTGGGGCCTCCCCAATGCCACTTCTGCTTTCTTTCTTCTCCTTTCTGAAGCAACTGACAACTAGACTGAGTTCTGCTCGAATGTTGACACCTCTGACATAAGGGCTAGAAATAGAAAAAATAAAGGCACAGGGAAAAAACAGCAAAATACATATATACCTAGGGGAATATGGACTGTACATACACACATATACACACACACACACACACACACACACACACACACACACTCACTCTCTCTCTCTCTCTCTTTTTTCTCCCAGGGGAGGAAACGAGAAAGTATGCAAGGCATGAGAGCAATACATGGAATTGGTTTGTATTGTAGTTTGAAACCAGTTTTTTCCAGCCATTATCTAGTTGTCTCGAGAAACAGGGGACCAGCTGGCTAAGATGCTCTGCCTAAAAGCTAAACACAGACAGGAAACCACATGTCTGATACTGTAAAAATCATTCCTCTTCCTGCCATGGCTAACCAGGCAGGCAATGCAATAAGGTGGTTTTTATTTAAAAGAAACTCTAATCCACAACATGTTTTTTTTTTTCCTAACAAGGAACAAAAATAAGACATACCTTCATGAAAACTCCTTCCGCCTCAACCTCCTCCCGATGTTACCTGATTCCTTCGCCCTGGGAGGCAGTCAGACACAGCTGAACTTTTCAGACAATTTCTGTGCTTACTTAAAATCAGCAGAACACATAAACCAGAATCAGGCAGAACCAATGTCCACTTCATCATGTCCTAGCATTGGAAATGGGGTGGACCATCTTCAACAATCAGGATCCCCACAATGGAAGTCTGCATCTGCAGGTTTGGGGCACGTCTCTGTGCCTGAGATATCTTATTTCTCAACCCTGAAGGGCTCTCTACTGTTCCCTGCTCACCAGATCCTTCCTTCCTCCTAGGACCCCCAATCAATAGTTTTCATTAACAACATCAGAAAGAAGAACAGGAAAATGCTGGGAAATGTGTTAACAACTGATTCCCCAAGAAAAACATGTACTCAGGACACAGTTTTAAGTCTGATCTGTAGCATCATCATTTTAAATCTAGGCAACCAGCAAGGCAATAAACAAATAATACAATAATCAAGCCCTGATTTGTAGCATCTGTTAATTCTCAAATTTTTAATGCTCACACTGAACATTCACAATCAGCTCACAAACCTGTCCAACCTGGTTCCCTCAAGCCCCTAGGAATGGAGTGACCATTCCCTCACAATCCTGGAAGATGATCACGATAAGGCAGGTGATCCATCCAGAGTAATTTAAGTACCTGATTGTTTATTTCTTTGCTCTCTCTTTCTCAACCATAAACACAAACTGCTTTGTATCCTGAATCCAGAACATCTGCAATGTCCTTTAGTATTCTAAAAATGGCTCACACCTCCTTTGGGGGAAAGAGATAATAATTGATTACTTATTTTCAAACCAGTAAAGTAATGAGTACAATGTAGCAGACCCCAAAGAAAGTAAGCTCCATGAGGGCAGGATTTATTTTAATTTTCTCTCTAGTACCTAAAATTGGTTGAACTGAATGGCTGAACTGAATACAATAGTGTCTGACTGATAAAAAGCTGTTTTAAATACTGAGTCCAATCCCACTCACGACAACCACATTTTCAAGTGACCCAGAAGAATGTTTTGGGATACTTGCTTGCCCTCCAAGCATCCATTGTGAAGAGTTCATTTATCAAGGGGCAAAGCTCTTCAAAGCCATCATGGATTCAAACCAATGCCTTCAAAGTGAGAATAAGAGTCTTTTCACCTAAATTCCAAATGGCAGGACATGCATTTAATGATGTGGTGAGGTTAAAGTCTGGAAAAGTGAGTTCTAGAAATGGGAAAAAATGAGGTCTGGAAATGGCACTAAATTTTAGAAAGGGTGTGAGGAGCTGAAAAGGATGCAGAAGGACAGGCAGGTTGGGAATGGGCTTGTAATTCCTGCCATGGGGCCCGGCTGAAGAAACTGTGACTATTGAGCTTAGAAAACAGAAGAGAAAGACAACAGTGGGCTTCCTATATCTGGAAGATGATACAGAGACACTCTTTTCCTTTGTCTTCCTTGCCCACAATTCCCCGTCATAGGCCATTTTCACTGGCTGCTTCCCCTGCCTAGAACTCTGTTCTTCCTCAACTTCTATCTCTAAGCTTCCTTGCCTCCTTTAACTCTCAGCTAGATTTTCCCTCTCAGGACTCAATCTTAGTGCTTTCCTGTATCTCCAAAGAATCCTGTATCTAATTTGGTTATACTTAGCTATTTGCATGTTTTCTCCTCTATTGGATTGAGAACTCCTTGAGGTTTTGTCTGTCTTTGCATCTCCAGTGTGCAGTGCAGTGTGAAGAATACAATAAGCACTTAATAAATGCTGGCTGATTGATTTCAAGGAGGATTAGCCTTGTTCTGTTTTGCAGAACCCAGAAAAGGAGGCAAAAGCTACAAAAAAACTGATGTCAAAGCCTATGAGCTGCACCAAAGAGGAAGGAATGATCTATTTCAGGAGATGGGGAGAAAATTATATTTAACTATTTAATAAATGCTAATTGCCTGCCTCAGTGGAGGTCTTACAGGAAAAGTTGGATGACCACATTTTTGGACAAGTTGTCAAGAGGGTTCTGAATCAGGCATAAGGTTTCTGAGATCCCTCCAACAGATTTAATGATTGTAAAAATTTCATCATTCTCAACAAATCGGCAAGACCCCCTAAATGAGGTCTCCAGCACAGGGCTGATCCCAGTGTGGGTCTGTATGTCCCATGACCTCCAAGTGCATCCTAATTTGAGTGGACACAAGGAGGGCTGGGGGAGACAGTGAAATGACTCAGGGGGAGTGACTACCACCATCAAGGAGGGCAAAGTCAACCACTGGCCCAGGGCACCATGGGAAGCAACAAGAAAGACAGCACATTTACATAGTTCTTAAAAAGTGGAGAGTTGATCCACAGAGACAAGGTGGGAGAATTTATCCCCTTGTCATCCGAGTTCCATTATTATTCTGTATATTGAAGAAAAAAGACAGCCTCCAGCAGGCTTCCCATCCCATCAAGCCAAGAATGCCAAACAGGTGCCAATTAGCCCAAGGTGTGAAGGGTGTGATTAGTTTGATATGAAGTCCTAGACAAAGCAGGTTTAACTTTCCACCATGGCAGACTACCTACAGCAGGACCAGAAAAGCCTGCTAGTGACACAGACTAAGCGGGTCTTGGGATGGTCTGATATATCAATATGGCGTCATCCTCTTGGGAAAAATGCCTTCCCAAGGACTATGGAGAAGAAAACTTACTGATTTAATCCAGGTTTATGTTCATCAGCAAGCAAAACATTCAGGACTGAGCCCAGAGTTTATAAAAATATATTTTTTGAAGCCTCTTCCAAGTCTATGAGCCCAACCAATTTACTCAGAATCACTCATCTGTGTGGCCCTGAGCACTTAGACCTTCTAAGTTTTAGTCTCCTCATCTGTAAAATGAGGCAACTAAATGACACCCGAGTTCCCTTCTAACTCTATTTATAAACCCATATGGCTCATAATTGTTTCTAGGTTGGGTTTCCCATGTCATAGAATCCTCAAGGGTAGTGGCTTGGCTTTCAGTATGCTGCTAATTAAGAGCAATGGATCAAGACGATGTCAGCCAAGTGTCCATCACCTGGCAAGAGTCAGACTCAATGAAAGAGGAGCTGGGGAAGGGGGAAGAGAAGCAAGAAATGATGTAGCCATGCTTCCAGATAAAGAGAAGGAAGTCCACCGCCGTGGAAGGAAGGAAGTTTTAGAAAAACCAAGTCAATACCAGCCTAGCATCTCTCAAAACTGTGGCAAAAGGCCTTAAGCTGCAAGACATGGCTGGATTTCCTGAGTTGCATAACACCAAGACTCTGATCATTTTGCTTTGCCAGGAAAGGAGTAGCTAACTCTAGGAAATACCAGCTTATTGTAAATAAATGGTGCATTTCTTCTTGCCAATAAATAACTAATTTATTTATTATTTTGGTAAATGCTAATTCATTATTATTTAAAGGGAAGACTTGAAGATGAATATAAGGCTGGAGGGATGAAGCTAAAACTGAGTGGAGGAGGTCATGGGAATTAAATGGATTGGAGACCAGAAGGTAAGGGTATTTGAGGGAATGCACAAATGGATTGAGAAATCCCCTAGGAAAAAGCTATTGGAGTTGAGGAGGTGGGGATCACAGCATAAACTAATATAAATCAACCTGAAAGGAGCCCACTGGAATATGGGTTGATAATTAAGAAGAGTACATATAAATAGGCAACTTTCCAGCGCCAGTGACCACAGAAACTTCTCTGGGGGAAAACGTATAGGGCAAGAGAAAATAAATTATTTAGAGGGCAAAAAAAGCTATTTGTTACCAACGGGTCCAGGAGCCAGTGAAGAAAAGGAAAAAACTCACCTTCTGAGAAGAGTAAGATGTCATTGCATTCCTCCGTCTTGCAGGAACACATGAAGAAGGTCTCACCAGGGACCTTCTTTTCCTTCATCAAGCATTTGTCAGAATTCGCATCCTCCAGAGCAAAGCCATGGACTTTGAGGCTGGGATCATGGCAAAGAGTTTCTATGGTTACATTTTTATCATTCTTCCTCCTGGAATTGAAAAGAGAAAGAGAGATGAATTTTTTTTTTTTTTTTTTTTTGCTTTTTGCTGAGGCAATTGGGATTAAGTGACTTGCCCAGAGTCACACAGCCAGGAAGTATCTGAGACCAGATTTGAATTCAGGTCCTCCTGACTTCAGGGCTGGTGTGCATATGGTAGGCAGTGGAGCAGGTAATCCCTGAAAGAGAGAAATCTCTAAAACTGTTGTGCTGTTTTATCAATGTCACACCAGTGGGAGCCAAGTATAGTTCTCCCAGCTCACCACAGTTTTCTTTCCACCAAGTCTATTCATGAGATTGCTTACAAGGAGATAAATATAGCAGAGGCTTGGATTTTTCAGAACTTACACCACAGAATATCACAACTAAAAGTGACCTTTGGGATAAGGGTTCATCTAGACTAACTTCCTTATTTTAGAGATGAAAAACCGAGGCACAGAGAAACTGCATGACTTTCTTGAGATTCACAGCTAGTAAGTGGAAGAGCTGGGGCTTGGGTCTCGTGATTTCCCCTAACTCACGGAGACAGTCAATAATCTAAATTTCGTTTGCCACTTGTCACTGTTATTGCTCAGTCTCTACGTGATCCCATGGATTTGTCCATAGGGTTTTCCTGGCAAAGATACTGGAGTGATTTTCCATTTCCTTCTCTGCTGTGACCCCATTTTACAGTTGAGGAATTGAGGCAATTGGGGGTTAAGTGACTTTTATTGGTTAGTCTACCATCCAAATTTCCAGCCTGGTTCTGTCACATCTTCCCTTCCATTCACAGAATTGTTTTGGGAGTAAAAGTAAAATAGGGAGTAGAGAGAGGAAGGGAAGAGAAGGGAGGAAGACAGGGATGAAGGGAAGTACTTCACTCTGTTCTATGCTGTATAGCCATCAAATCTTTCCCCTGTATTACCTCCAAGAAGAGTAAGGGGTGATACAATGATAGTCAGACAATAATGAATGAACCTTAAGTGAGAAAGAAAACCCATTTCCAGGGTTCTAAATGAGGTTATCCGACTGGAGACCTGGATTCTAGACTCAGCTTTTCTACTTAACTTCAAGTGAGACTCTTGAGTGAATCATAAGTCTTCTTGGGACATTACTTTCCTCTCCTGTAAAATCAAGGGAAGTTCAAAACAGAAATGATGGCTCCATGTATATAGAACTGTTAAGCAGATGTCTATCATTTGGATTAGGGCTAAAAAAAATTGCCATATGTGAAGTTAAGAGACTATTCTTGACCTCTAAGAAATGATGACTAATGGATGAATACAGAGGAGCATAGGGAGATTTATACAAACAAATGCCAACCTAAGGCAGCAGAATCGGAAAACAATATACACAATGACAACAACACTGTGTAAGAGAAACGATGATTAGAACAAGACAAAATCAGACACTATCCTTCCAAGCAATAGTGTGAGTGTCAAATGAAAAAACACTTGTAAAACACTCTGGAAATCATGAAACATTTTTATAAATGCTAGCCCTGATAACAATGCTAATTTAACAAGTTGGTCTTAGGAAAAAAAAAAAAGTGAGAAAAAGTATTTCCTCTCTTCTTTGCAGAGATGGGGGACAAAAGTGGTGGAATATTGTTGATGGGTTACTTGGTCTCACTAAATTGTTTTTCTTTTCCTTCTTTCTAAGATTCTTTGTTATAAGGGAGGAAAGAAGGGTAGATTTGGAAATAAAGGTGATGTAAAAAAAAATAAAACTAATTTAAAATTATAAAAAAAATTCATTAGCAGGGGAAAGTTAGAGGATCAATGCTTTACCACTAAAGATTTTATCATTTTATACATCTTTTCTTACTCACATCAGGGAGGAGCCCCAGAAACATACACCTTCCATTAACTCATTAGACAGATTTACAGATAAGGGAAAAGAGCTTCATTTACTCTTGGTTACACAACTAAGAGGAGTGGTGGGATTTGCAATTATCTTCCTAACTGGAAGGCCAACAGTCTCACTGACTGTGGCGGGTTGCCAATCCTTCCAGTTTGGGCATTCTGAGCATTTTATAAAGGTCAGTCCTCTGACCAAGGCCCCTGTTCTCACTACTAGTTTACAATTTCAGTCAGGAGGGACTGCCCTACAGGGGGATTTCAAATACTTACATCTTGAAGGGGAGGGACTGGGGGGCGTGGGAAAAAGCAGAATTCTTCTGATCCCAGGGTGATGCTAAAGCAGGGATCTCAACATGAGGAGAGCCCACATTAGCCTTCTCTAGTCTATTCTGAGGAGCTGGATTCCTATTTAGCTAGAAATCGTTTTCAAAAGTGAGCAGAACCAAGAGAACATTTTACACAGTAACAGCAAGATTATGCGATAATCAACTGTGATGGACTTGGCTCTTCTCAGTAATTCAGTGATCCAAGACAATTCCAATAGACTTGGGATGGAAAATGCCATCCGCATCCAGAGAGAGAACTATGGAGACTGAATGTGGACTGAAACGTAGCGATTTCACCTTTTTTAATGTTTCTCTGCTTTTTCTTTCTCGTGATTTTTTTTTCTTTTGATCTGATTTTTTTTTTTTTGGCACAACATGACAAATATGGAAATGTGTTTAAAAGGATTGCACATATTTATCTATATTCGATTACCTGCTGTCTTGGGGAAGGGGGAGTTAAGGAAAAGAGGGAGAAAAATTTGGAACACAATGTCTTACAAAAATGAATGTTGAAAACTATCTTTACATGTATTTGGAAAAATAAAATGCTATTGAGGAAGAAAAAGAAATTATTTTCAAAGAGGAAGCATTGAAAATGAATTTTTCAGAATCCTAATTCCACCTTCTGGGCCCCTGAAAGTTGTGTGAGTGCAAACTTTCTGTAGGGAGTCTCCTTTGCTAGAAAAGATAAAAAACCAATGTCCATGTCCTTGGAGATCACCAAAAACACTGGGGCTGTGGCGGGGGAAGAGAGGGGCTTGAAAGTAGTTTGGCTACCTTTATCCAAAGCCTTTCTGTCACCTTAAACCACTAAACTGTGAGCCAGATAATTTGAGTCTCTTGACATTTCCCATTTCCTATTGGAATATCACTTAATGCCCATCTTCCATTTAGGACCTCTAGCAGTCCTAAATGAAACTCTGAGTATCTCCCAGCCTCTCCCATGTGGTATCCTGTTATTGTGAGTGAGGAAGGAAAAGCCCCTTTGTAGGTACCCTTTGCTGGCAAAGAATAATAAAGTATATTTTTAAATGCAACTGTCAGGGAGGTAATAGATATAAGTTGCAGTGAGGAGAATTATGGAGGTATTAAAAATGACATCAACAAATATTTTAATGCTCAGAACGACAAAAGGAAACACAGCCAAGAGAGCACATTTGACATAATTTAAAGAAATATGTGTGTAATCTCTTTATATAAAATCTCTATCTATAGAGATATATCTATATGTCTCTATTTCAAGAAGTATGAAATGATTTCATATGGGATCTTCCTGGAACTTCCAAGGTATGTCTGGCACAATGCTAAGCTCTTTATAAATACTATCTCATTTGACTCTCACAATAACTCTGAGGGGTAAGTGCTATTATTATTCCCATTTTACAGTTGAGCAAACTAAGGCAGAAGTTAAGCGACTTATCCAATATCATACTGCTATTTGAACTCAGGTCTTCCTTAAACTAGGAACACTCTGTCACCCTGGCCCTGTCCTTCCCAAGTTATAGGCTTCTTTTCTCCTCTCTGGACACTTCAACTCAGTCAATGTATGTTATTGGATATACCCCCCAAAAATGAAATTGCCTTAGCCCTCAATGAGCTCGTAATCTACTGTGTACAAGAAATGTACAGACAAGTATATGCAAAGTAGAGGAGACAGAAAAAGAGGAAGAAGTGAGAGAAAGAGAAGAATAACTAGGGGCATCAGGAAATGGTCTTGTGTAGAAAAGGCACCTGAGTATACCTGTAAGGAAGGGAGAAATCACCTGGTTGAAAGTTACAATGAGTTTGAAAAGCACTAAATGACATCATTCAATAATTCAATGCTAACTGCATTTATTGATCACTTTAGGCATACAAGGTATTGCCCAAGCATTAGGGTCACTGAGACAAAAACCCAAAGGTGCCTGTACTCAAGGAGTAGGAGGTAGGAAAGAAAGGGCCCTCAGTGGGGAAGATGGAGATGGAAAGGGGAGTGAGGAAGGTCTAAAGGATGACTTACCACACGGCCACACAGATTTCATGGGCTTTTTCACAGATCGAGGTGATTTCACAAAAACTTAAGCAGTTCCTGTCAGTGCTGGTGCAGTTGGTTGCTTGTACATCACAGAACTTGCAGAGGAGCGAGGTCTTTAATGCACCATTTTCCTCGGTGACTGGAATTCCATCAACTGGGGGAGAAGAACAGCATCACAAAGGCATGAGACCACTTGGCAAATGATAGTGTCTCTGACAAGGTCCCCAGAAAACAGGGGAGCGAGCCCTCTACCATCTTAAATGAACTCCATCACTTGGTGATAAGAAGCTACCCCAAACCCCTCTAATACTGTTAAGTCAAACCATTTCAGTACTATCTGATTCTTCATGATGCCATTGGTGTTTTCTTGGCAGAGAAACTGGAGTGGTTTGCCATTTCCTTCTCCAGCTCATTTGATGGATGAGGAAACTGAGGCACACAGAGCAAAATAAAGTGACTTGCTCGAGGTTGCTTAACTAGTGGCTTGCCATTTCCTTGTCTTGCTGATTTTACAGATGAGGAAACTGAGGCACACAGGGTTAAGTGACTTGCTCAGAGATACACAGCTAGTAAGTGTCCAAGGTTGGATTTAAACTCAGGACTTTATCACTCCAAATCTGACACTCTCCCCACTGCCCCACCCAGCTGCCCAAGTCCCTCTAATATCACATCAGATTTCCGCTTAGATGCATAATAAGACCCGAGTTAGTGGGGGGAGGAGGGGAAGACAAGAGACAAGATAATAATCACTTTGATGTGGCTCTTTATGGTTCATGAAATGTTTTATTCCCTCTGTTCCTTTATCACTTAATATCACAAAGACAAGATCACTTTGACTACAAGAAAGCCCAAAAGTTTTGCTGAAAACTGTTTCCTTTTTTTCTGACCCACACAATGGGCATATAGGAATCCCACTTAGGAAGTGTCAGTATTAACTGACCCCATTCTCTTCCTCAAAAGAGAGGGCAAGAAGAAAAAACAAGATTTCTTTCTGAAAAGTAGCAAAAGGAATGAATAAAATGGATACAACTGAAGAGTAGCTAGGTGACACAGTGGATAGAGCATCAGCCCTGAAGTCAAGAGGACCTTGACTTAAACACTTAACACTTCTTAGCTGTGTGACCCTGGGCAAGTCACTTAATCCCAATTGTCCCAGGGGGAAAAAATGATACAACTGCAAAAAGATGGAGAAAATTGAAGGACCATGAGATCAGAAAAGAAGGGACCCCAGAAGCCATCTTGTCCAATCCGGCCATTCCGCAGGACCCTAGAGGATCTAATCTTGGATGGAACCCCAAAGTCATGTCTCTTCTCACTCCACATTTTACAGAAGAAACTGGGACATGAGGAGCTGAAATGGCATGGACGGTGTTAATCAAGGAGTGTCAGGCCGAAATTTGGACCTGGATACTCTGTTTATAGAGTCAAGATTCTTTCCAAGTACATCCTGATTTAAATGAATGCTGCTATCATGGGAATAAACAAACATTTACTAAATTGCCTACTGTGTGTGAACATCCAGTGTTCTGGGGTAGGCACTGAATGACAATATGGCAGAAAGAGTAAATTGTAAACCCCTCCCCAATTCTGACTTTCCAAGAATATTCTCCTGAAGTCAGGGGGATGGCTAAGTTGGCCTCCCAATGTCCCTTTCTGTCTTTCCCTCCATTCTTCACCACCAGCTCCACTGTCCCTTGAGCATTTCACCTGTTTCCTGGGTCACCACAAAAAAACATAACTTTAGGTTGGCTTTTTTGTGGTGGCAATAAATATAGAAAAACATTTTCAAAAGATCCATTCATTCCTCTTGGGCTTCGAGTATATTTCAGGAAATATATATTTTAGGTAACAAGCATAGGGATCTTGGTCTGGGAGACACTGAGCATTTCAAAAATAGCTTAACTATAAATACCAGCAGCCATGTTTCTGGATCTCATGTTAAATTTGGGATTAGTACCACAATATATTTTTCTACTGTGATAGGAGTCGAATATGTTTTGTTCACATACGATTTTAACTTTATATAGCTAAAGCAAAAATTAAAAAAAAGTCAAACCTAGAAACTTTGTGCTTTTTATATTGATACTTTCAAAAAATATTGTGATATGCGTCTTCAGTGAATAGCCAAGACACTTCTCTATACTCTGATATTTCACACAAATATCAATTTAAGGAGCACTGTCCAATGGAAAGAAGTTGGTTGTCCTCTGTATTGTTTTCCTCAATTTGTGTTCATTTGCAGAGTTATCTTTAAGAATATTTTATTTCCTAGACTGAGACTCTTGCACCTACCTGGGTCTATAGTTAATAAAGACTGGATTTCCCCCGTTTTGCTTTGTAAGATATAGCAATGTTACCCAGAGTGCTTGGAAAACGCTTCTGCTAAGATGCCCGGATCTTTAGCTGATCACCGACCCAGTCACAAACTGAGGGACTCTCAAGCCCAATCAAATTGAAATTGTTAGAACAGTAAGAAATCTCTTCCAGGTAAGAGAGCAAACGTGGGACAGCCAATGGTTTCTTTGAGAGTCCCATCGCCGACCTGCCATTATCCTTCTTTCTGACATTCCTCCCATCTCAAGCTGTTATAGAAAGACAGATTTCTTGCCTCGCCAGGCTTCCCAGCCCTGGCTGCCGTTTCCTGGAGCTCCTTTGCTGAGCCCAGGCTCTGAGAGGCCCACGGGCCCAAAAGCACCGGTCACCATCTGGATCCACAAGTTTCTCTAAGTAGGTTTTTAATTGGAATTGGCACTTCAGAGCAAGATACTGGAAGCAGCCATATGACTCCAAGACAATGGGGTTCTTAATGCTGGCAAAGAAAGAAGCCCAAGCCAACTGGGGGAAGGGCACTGTGTATCTGGAACGTATGAATGAACCTCCTCCCCAGATTAGGAGAAGGGCCTCCTTAGAGTAATATGCAATGGATGGATACCAGGATGTTTTGTTTTGTTTTGTTTTTCTTCAGGAGAAGGCAAGGATATCCAAGAAGATCTCAGTTTATCCATTAACTGGACTTCCTACTAGGATGACTGGCTGAATGGAAAACAGGTCATTATGCTCATTCTAGCAAAGCTGAAGTTTGCATTGGACTAAATAATGGTCAAGAAATCCAATGAGAAACAACACTGAACTTCATAAAAAGCCAGCTATCACACCAGCCCTGAAGTCAGGAGGACCTGAGTTCAAATCTGGTCTCAGACACTTAACATTCCTTAGCTGTGTGACCCTGGGCAAGTCACGTAACCCCAATTGTCTCAGCAAAAAAAAGTAAAAAAATTTTTAAAAAGCCAGCTACCAGCCCACAACTCATAGGAAAGGGCCTCCCTATACCAATGCATGTCTAAGGGAGACAAGAAACTGATATGTACCTTGAGAAAGGCCCCATGTGGAAACCTTGGAAATTATGGGGGGTGGGGAGGACACGAGGAGTAGTTTACTAAAAGACACCAAAATAGTATTTTAAATTAACTCAAGCAATGATTCAAAGAGTAAAACAGATTTTTCACAAGGACTATATAAATCTCTAGTAGAAAGAAGTTTTTTTTAAGTTTTTTTTTTTTAAAGTCTTAGTCAACTATTCTCAAAAGACTGAAAATAATGTGGGGATGTTTAGACTAGGAAAGAGAAGACTCTGGGCAGATATACTGTAGCTGTCTTCTCCAAGCACGTGAAAGGCTACATAGGAGATGAGGCCTGAGATGTTCTACTTGGCCCCCAAAAGAACCATGAGTGGGAATCACTGCTTGGAGTCAGGAAAAACTTCTTAAAAACCAGAGCTGTCTCAAAATGGAATAGAAGGTGCTGGGCTCTTCCCTAATTTTGTCAGGCAGGTGGCTCAGAGATCATCAGGTAAGAATGAGGGTGAGGGCTCTTTGAGGTCTGAATGTCGGCACAGAATAGTGAATAAGGATGCTAGGCTGGGAATTGGAAGACACGGATTCAAATCCCACTGCAGACGCTAGCTAGCTGCATGAGCTTGGGCCAGTCACTTATATTTCTCAACCTTAGCTTCCTCATCTGTAAAAGGCATCTGCATTCAGAGCCCCTGTGAGCTCTAAATCTGTAATCCTATGGCCACCAAAGTCTCTCCGGGTTCTAAAATTCTATGATTCTATCCATAATCACAGACCTCAGCAATAGGTTTTCTGGTCCCAATCCTAAATTTTAAAGATAAAGTGAGGTGATTTGAACTCAGGTGAAAGAATCACTAATTGAGAACCAGTTAGCACAGTGGACAGAGTGCAAGGCCTAAAATCAGAAAGATTCATATTTCTGAATTCAAATCTGGCCTAAGATCCTTACTAGTTGTGTGACGCTAGGCAAGTCACTTAACTGATTGCCTCAGTTGATTCATTTGTAAAATGAACTGGAGAAGGAAATGTCAAACTTTGCTAGTATCTCCACTAAGAGAACTCCAGCAAGTCAGACAAGAACAAACAAAAAAAAAGACTAAACAACAACAAATTAGCCCTTAGCCTATAGTGCCTACTACACACTACTTTTATTAAATGCTTATTGTTTGAACAACAGAAAAGGAACTTAAAGGTCTTCTGACTCAAGACTCAGGGTCTTTCCATTCAGCAGACTACCTCTCATCACATGTGATAACCACAAAACATTTTGCTATTTTAGGAATAGTCTAATATTTCATGAACTCTTTTATCACTTACTGTCACCTCTCTTCCTCCGGCCAGTAAATACACTGTTATTTTTTTATGTGAACATCACATCTTCCCGATTAGATATAATAAGGACAGCTAACATTTAAACATTAACAAAGCCCTTTAGATTTTCTTATCTTATGGGATTCTCACAACAAAACCTCTGGGGTAGATGCTCCCTCAATTACACCCAATTACCAGATGGAGAAACCGAGGCATAGAGAATAAAGGAGTTGCCTGCAGTCACTGAGCTTCTCCTCATTGATGGTATTATTTAGTCCTAGATGTCAGCTGATTCTCTTGCCCTTGTGTAATTCTTAATACAGTAGGGAATTGGGAGGAAGGGGACAGGATGGAAAAAAGTCAAGATTTGGAGTAAGAGGTGTTAACTTATTTTGCCATTTACTAACTCTGTGAACTTGGACAATTCAACACTATTTAACAATTCAACACTATTTAACAATTCAACACACATTTATAGAGTACCTATGATGTGCTAAGCATAGAGATTAAAAAAAAAAAAATTCAAATGACCCTGCCCTCAAGGAGTTTCCATACTATTGGACCAAAAAAAAAAAAGATACACAGATAATAATTATAACATATCTACGAAGTAACTTTGGAGAGGAAGTACAGAGATAAATGGTTATGTGTATATGCACACACACACACACAAACTTTGAGAGGGAGTACAAACAAGTGGGAGTATCCTTAAAGGCCCCCTGTAGGAGGTGAGCCCTGCAGTAGGTTATTCATTCTAAGAGAAGAGGTGATAAGGGAAAGCCTTCCAAGTAGGCACTTGGGCACTTCTCTTCGAGCCTCAGTTTCTTCATCTGTCAAATGAAAGAGCTGGACTAGACAATGGTCTCTCAATGCTCCTTCCTGCACCCGATCTATAACCCAATCACCTTAAATACAGAACTGACTCCACTTTCTCCTTCTTAAATTGTCACCAAAGCTGTTCACAGACTCTGTCCACATGAGGCTTCAGTAATCAGCAGCTTCTCCTTAAAATATCCACTTTCCAAGCTGTCTATTGTGACTGGCACTCGGTGCCAAAGTACTTCAGAATGGGTCAGCACCTGCAAGGAGATGCCACAGAGAAGGAAAGGTCGGGGGCAGAGAGACAGGAAGTGACCCCAAAGTATTAAATTTTCATTTCCATGCAGACAGTTTTTGTGACGAAAACAAAACAAAGAAGGAAAAATTAATCCTGGGTGACACTCTTCAAAGGGCAGGGCAATCATTTCTGATGGAAACCTGGGAAGAGAAAACTTCTCTCTTTCCACATAAGAATCACTGTGGGATCTATGGAAAAGGATGGATTGTGGAGTCGTGCCATTTGAGGGTGGGCTGAAGTCACTACCGATATCTGACTGGGGGTGAGGAAACTGGCACCAGGTATTCAAGGAGTGGTTGTGTGGAAGAGGAAGTGACTTGCTCCGGAGGGTGGGGAGGCCAAATGCCAGGTACAAAGAAGCCAGCAAGTATTATTAAGAGGGTGGCGAACTCCAGCCCCCTCATGAGGTCTTCAAGGGAAAATAGAATGGCCATGGACAGATGTGTTGTGGAAGGGGATCTTCTTAAGATATTGGTTGGACTAGGTGATCCCTGAAGTCCCTGACAATTAACAGCAGTTCAGTAGTGTGTAGATAGAGCTCCAAGCCTGTGGTCAGGAACACCTGAGTTCAAATCCAGCCTCTGACACTAGTGGTATGACCCTGCTCAAGACATTTACTAATTGTCTGCTTCTTATTTTCTCAACTGGAAACTAAAAAGTCTAACAGTACCTATCTCACAATTGATTTGAGCATTTTGCAATGTTGTTTGTCATTTGTTCTTGAAGATAACCATGACATCAGGGAGATGATGCAAGTGAATGGGATTTCAGTGAAGGAGAGCTGTCCAAAGTCACCAGCCTCACTTTCCCCTCCAGAGCCATCTGGGTCCAGTGGCCAGAGATGGATTAGGATGACTAAAGATGGCACTTAGCACTGTCTGGCATATAGTAGTCACTTAATAAATACCCTCCTCCCTCCCCGTATCCCCTTCATCTTAACTTTCCTGCTCTGAGATTATATGCCATTTTACCCATGCACTGTCAAACAGTGCATCCTCCAAGAAGCATTTCCAGATCTCTCTAGCTGGAATTATAGCCTTCTACTTCTAAAAACTCAGAGCATTTTGCTGGCATCTCTCCTGTGGTCCTCTTAATACCTGAGCTTAGATCCAAGAAACTTTGCTCCTCTGTTGGGCCCTGGGCTCCTTAAAACCAGAGGCTATATTGGATTTATCTATGCATCTCCCACAGTGCCTAGGACCACATCCTGAACAAAAAGAGTGCTCAGTAAACTGCTGAAAAAAAAATGAAATGGCTACTATCACATGAACCATTTATAGAGAACAGGACGCTACACAGATTACAGTGGATCATCACTAACAAGTCTATAAAATAGATACCCATTTTGCAGATGAGAAAATGGAGTGGAGAGGTTAAATCACTTCCCCACAACCTAATCCAGATTCAAAACTCCATCCTTCTTGTCCACCATACTCAACTCTTTCTTATGAACAATTATTAGGAACCACAGATCAGTATAACAAACGGTGACTAAGGCAAGGTTCTAGACACCATGGCATACTGGACAGAGGCAGGAAGACCTGTGTTCAACTTCTGACACATCTCAGCCGGAAGACCTTGGTCAAGTAAGAACTTCGGGTAGGGGCAGCTAGGTGATACAGAGTGCCAGTGCTGGAGTCAAGAAGACCTGAGTTCAAATCCAGTGTCAGACACTTACTAGCTGTGTGATCCTTGGCAAGTCACTTAATCCCAAGGGCCTCTTCCCCACCCCTGCCAAAAAAAAAAAAAAAAAAAAAAAAAAAAAAAACTAACAGCTCTGGATATCTCTCTAAGATTACAGGTTAACTGAGCTGCTGAGAAGCCTATTCCCCTTTTCAGAGGGGGGTGGGAAATGACCCACAATTTCCTTTCATCAAGATGCTTCCGGTTGAATTGAGAAGAAAACATGAAAAAAATAGCCTGTGTCTATCTAAGCTGTGTTATACTTGCCCTCAGGGCAATGGAGGGCAGAGGAGAAAA
This sequence comes from Myrmecobius fasciatus, assembly GCA_023553655.1. Taxonomy (NCBI): domain Eukaryota; kingdom Metazoa; phylum Chordata; class Mammalia; order Dasyuromorphia; family Myrmecobiidae; genus Myrmecobius; species Myrmecobius fasciatus. The sequence goes on from JAJPUD010006511.1 coordinate 62,663, forward strand.
TAGAAAAATTGGTGGAGGCAGAAAAGACTTAATGAAGAGTTAGGATGTGTGTTTTCCTAGAAGGATGGATAAGATTTAAATAGACAGAAGAGATCCAGCTGGGGGAAGAAGCTGAACAGAGCCATGGGGGTTAGAGGAGTAAGCACGGTACATCCAGAACTGGTCAGTCTCCAGAAGGCAGGAAAGCAATGGATGAATGTCCAAGTCTGACTCCTTTTATTTTACAGAAGAGAAAGTTAAGCCTCTGAGATGCTGCTGCTTTGAAATGACTGTTGTTAATAAGGCTGACTTGGAAGGATCCAGTTTTACAACGTGGACAGAGAGAAAGTGTGAAAGTTTGGCTAAACTCCCAGATGAAAGCGAACAGCCCAGAACCTAATCTACAACTAGAGGCACCTAAGTCCTATGATAGGGTTCTCAGAAAGAAAGAAAAATAATCCCAGTGCCAGGTCTACACCATTAAAAGTGAAGTGAAGGGTGGGCAATTAGCCAGTGGATTAGAGCAGTATAGACAGCTAGTCTAAATTCCTCTAGTCAAACTCTCTCTTTCACCCCAATTATGCAAGGAATTAGGGCCAAATGAAGGTTCAATCAACAACTATTAAGTGCTTACTATGTGCAAAGCATGCACTAGGTCCCAAGGACACAGAGCCAACAAGGAGTTTACATTTCCAGTGTCAGAGGCAGCTGGTGGCACAGTGGGTAGAGCACTGGGCCTAGAGTCAGGAACAAGTGAGTTCAAATCCCGACTTGATTTTTTTTTTTGCCATGTGACTTTCCTGCCTCAATTTCTCCAACAGTAAAAACCTATTTCCCAAGACAAGAATTTGAATAAGCTACTTATTTTAAAAGTGTCTGACACATAATAATAAATGTAATTTAATGAATCAAATTCATCAATGCTTATTCCCTTTCATTTCTCAAAGAGTAGTAAGGACACAGATAGATACAAGGCACTTTTGTTTATTATCTTTAAAAAAAATTATATATTACATCTTTTTAGCAGATCTTATGTTTCTCGTTATAAAAGTATTTGCTTACATACTGGCATCTACGAGATACAGTGGATAGAGTGCTGGACATGATGTGAAGAGGTTCTGAGTTCAAATTTGACTTCAGATAGTTACTAGATACTGGTTTGCCTCAGTTTCCTCATCTGTAAAATGAAGGGAAGAAGAAAATGGCAAATCCCTTCAGCATTTTTGCCAACAAAACTCCAAAAATGAGGATGTGAAGGATCATTCACAACCAAAAGGACTCAACAACAATTTGTTTATACAAGATTTAAAAAGTAGTTTGAGGGGAGAGGTGGGAAAGTTAGTGCTAGTAAGTGGTAGGATTAGGAAACACATTCTCTGGCTAGAAGGTGGTCCCTCCACTTGGGAGCTAACAAGCAAGACATAAGACCTAGCCAGGCAGAACAAAGGTTCAAAGATCCCATACTGGGATCCCAACGTGGAGTGCTATGGAGAGCCTGGGACAATGGTCTGGAAGCAGCTTGTAAAATACCAAAGAGGAACTTTTGTATTTTGATCCTAAAAGGAGACAGTGTAGATGCCTGAGCAGGAGCGATGTGGGCCAGGCCAGTGCTAGGGAATTTGGGATCTTGGTCACAGATTGCGATGACTCCGGTTTCCACAATTTAACCTCAGTGACTCATCAGCTCAAACACCAGTTCTGCCTGTGAATCTCTGAGCAAATCAATTCAGTTTTCTAGGTCTCAGTTGCCTCACCTATAAGAAACAAGAGGGTTAGACTGACTGTTCTGTGAAATCTCTTCTCTGTGAGTCTAAATTATACGGCTCTTCTGAAGAACTTATTTTTCGGAAAAAACAAAAGGACAAAGCGGACATCCATACACAGACAAGGGATTGATGTCACCTTGTACGAGCTTGCTCACTTCCTATTTCTCTCCACTGTGCTGTCCTTCTCCTTCCCCCTTTTTACTTCCTGAATTATCTAGTGAACATGGGTCCAAATCCTGCCTCAGTTTCTATCTATGACACAATCACTACCACTTAATGCTTCTGTTTTCTCATCTGTAAAATAAATGGATCAAATTATGGATGACCTCTAAGGTCCCTGCCAGCACTAAGTCTGTGATCCTATGAAATATTTTAAAATTAATCTTGCAGATGGCAATTTATTTTTATTTCTGCCAAGGGCTGCATTAGCTCCCCCAATAGATGTATATATATATTTTAAAAATCGATGTGACGTTTAGAGTTCTGCAACTCTCATTTGCCTTTAATGAGAACCATGTGGATAGAATCCACCTCTTTACAAAGTTGGGGTAGGGGGGCAGTTTGCCGAAAACACAGCTGTCAACACTTGGTGCTCTCAGAGGTGGAATCCGTTGCCAGAGCGGAGAATTCTGGGCTTCGGCAGCTTATCGGTCTGGCAGGATTTTAGTCTAGGGATTTCAAGAAGTGCCAAGAAGCAAAGTAAGCATGGGGTGAAACTAACAGGGCTAGGAGAGAGAGCTGGGGGAAAAAAAAATATGGCCTAACAAAGAAAAGAGATAGAAATGCAGATTTGTGCAAATTAACTTATTAACATAGAGTAATAACTTGTAGCTACTCAAAAAAAAATAAATTTCCCTTTTTTCTGTTAAGTGCAATCAACCAAGAAAACAACCCTCTCTCTGTGAATGTTGCTGGGATGGTCTTTGTTGTAGCAACAAAGAAAATAACACAGAGATGATTGGAAATGAAAGATGATTAACTAAGCTCTTTCCTTCAGTAACAAACCAAATTCGGTTTGCAGGGGATGATGCGAGCAAGAAATGGACCGAAACTTGAAAGGATCTTCATAATCCCACTTGATTCTCCATTAGAGAGATTAGCTGAAATGAGCAACACAGTGCTTTGAGAACAATGTCGAATTCAACAATGACATTGGTGAATCATGGATGTCTAATTGGGTGGAAATCTGGGGATCATCTATTCTAATCCAACTTCATGGCAACGTTGGGGGACACAGATTCTGAATTAGAATGGTTCATAAAGGTCATCTCCTCTAATCCCCTTCATTTCACAAATGAGGAAACTGAGGCTTTGAGAGATCAAAAGATGAACCAGATAATAAGTGGAGATTTGGGTGAGATCTGAGAGCTCCTCCAGAACAAACTCTTCACTTCACAAATGTAAGAAGTGAGTCCTAAAGAAGTTAGAGTCACAAGTGGGAAATGGGAAAGATGGGATTCAACTCCACATCATCTGACTGCAAATTGAGAGCTTTCTATTGCAGTATACTATCTTCCTCTTTTCAACTTTTTAAGGGAGGTACATGTCTGGCCTTCTGCCAAAAGCATTTGCTTATAAATTAGGCATAGTACAAAAAAATAAATAAATAAGACAGGGGAGCACTGAACTACCAGATGTTCAGAGAGATACCAGGATGTATCTAGAGATAAGCTGCTTCTATCCTTGACCATGGACTCTGGCCCTCAAATTTCTTGGCAGCTGAAGGAAGAAAGGGAAATAGACTACAGAGACTTCATATTCTGACCAAAAAAAGCACATAATTTTTTCTGAAGAAACCAACTTTTTACTGGCACTCGATTCAAGCAGGAAATTGCCTCAGGGGTCCTGGTATGAGAGAGAATGGGAAACATGGTAAACCAAGTCTTCTATTGGACCTTAACAAGATACAGATGTGTTGTTCAGGCATGAGACTCTTGTGCTTAACATTGCCTTCAACTGTGGGCCATGGATGATATTCGAAGAGAAAAAAGGGAATAGTGGACGATTCTGATGGCCCAGAACTATATGAGCATACAGAACATAAATACCAGACCCCCATTCCCAAGAACTTTCTCCAGAGCCATCTCTAGTCATCCTGATCTATACCTGGCCACTGGATCCAGATGGTTCTAGAGGAGAAAGTGAGGCAGGTGACCTTGCACAATCCTCCTTCACTTAAATCCAATTCACTTGCATGTCACGGCATTACCTTCCTGATGTCATGGAACTGTTCAAGAATTAAGGACAAACAACAACAACCACCAAAGAACTATAGTATAAAATATCTGGGGAATCAACCCACTAAAGCACACAAAAGACCAAGTTCAGTTACAAGGTATTCCTTAAAGACAACAAAACAAAACAAAACAAACAAAAAAAAATACAACTTAAATAATTATAGCTACCAAAGTTAATTTGTGTTTTTAATGCTGTACCAATCAAATTACCAAGGGGATACTTTATAGTACTGACAAAATGACAAAATTAATCTGGATAAATGAAAGGCTTAAAATATTAAAGAAAACGAAGAAATGAAGCAGAGAAGGAGACCTTAGGGACCTCAAATTAAATTATAAAGCAGCAGTCAGCAAAATCATCCATTTTGGGTTAAAGAATAAAGATAGATGAATGGCATGGACTAAATATGGGAGATTCAAAAACCATAAAACTCAAAAAACAAAGTTTTTGATGAAGTAGAAAAAATTGATTGAAAACTGGAAGGTTATTGGACAGAAATCAGGCACAGGACAACATCTTGCCATATTTCACAATATACTCTATGTGGCTACATGAATTTAATACAAAAGAGCATACTATTAAAAAGTTAAAAGGCAAACAGATCACATTATGCTTCTCACAAATATAGGTAAGAGATATATTCTTTTTATTTTTTTAAGAGATATATTCTTAATGAGACAAGATAGCAGCAGTTCCAAAAGATAAGCAGATAACTTTTGAGTACTTAAAACTCTATGCAGGCAGCATTAAAACATCTAGGATAAGAAGGAAAGATTATGAACAAATTATTCTCAAAAGAAATACAATGGATTTATAACAACATGAAAATATGCTCCAAATCACTAATCATAAGAGAAATGCAAATCAAAGCAATCCTGAGTTTTCACGATATACCCTGCAAATTGGCAAAGATTTGTACACCAATACATTGTTGGTGGAGCTGTGAAATGGTATATAACCATCTGGGAAAGTAATTTAGAATTATGCCAATTCCTACACATCCTTTAAAAACTTAACCTCAGGGAAGTCAGATGGACAATGAATAGAGACCCTGAGCAAGTCTCCCCCAAAAGAAAAGAATGCAAGTTTGAATTTCCTGCAATAAGGAAGAGTTCAGGCTCCACCATGCTATGTCCACTTCCCCCGCAGTTTGAGTTTTCTCCTCCATAAAATGGGATGATGGCACTAAGTTTTCCTCTGAGGTCTGAAACGATTAAGATTCTAGAGAGTTCAAAGGGATCCCAGCTGGATCTGAGATAGAACAAAGATACAGATGAGTCCTTACACATATTTTGTTTTGTTTTGTTTTTTTCCCTATTCATCAAAAAGTTAGCAATGAGATCAGGGTTTTTGTTGTTTTTCATTTTGTTTTGTTTTTTGATCTGGAGATCTGTAGAGGGTTAAATCTTGGGAACCAAATGGTTTGTCTCAAGAGAATGGAATCAGGGTTCCCCCTAAATGTCATGTTCTCTTGCCTGAAAAAGTTCCAAGATTACAGACATACACCCACATGGCTTGGAAACAGTGAGTGAAGCAAGTTGTAGCATCGCAGGATGAAATAAAACCTTCTATAGCATGGGTTTTTTTAACCTCAGGCCCAGAGACTTTCAGGAAACACGTGGATAAAGTGCAGAAAGTCTGAGAAAAAAGGTCTTTACCCTGGGAAGACTTAACATGAACTGATGTTGAGTGAAGTGAGCAGAAGCAAGAGAACACTGTACATAGTAACAACAAGATTATGTGATGATCAGTTGTGATGAACTTGGCTCTTCTCAGCAATACAATGATCTTGGGATAGAAAATGTTATCCAAATCCAAAAAAGAGAATTTTAGAGGCTGAATGCAGATTGAAGCATAGCATTTTCATCATTCTTGTTTGTTTGCTTGCTTTTTTTTTTCTTGTGGTTTTTCTCTTTTGTTCTGATTCTTCTTTCACAAAATGACAGATATAAAAATGTGTTTAAAATGTTGCACCATGTAAAATGTATATCAGATTGCTAGCTGTCTTGGGGAGGGAGGAGGTAAGAGAGAGGAAGAAAAAAATTGGGAACTCAAAAATCTCACAGAAATGAATGTTGAAAACGATTTTTACATGTATTTAGAAAAAATACTACTGAGAAATTTTTTTAAGTCTTCATTTTTAATAAGATTGGTTTCCCTTGAAATAGATCTCTAAGGGCATTATTCTGAGGGGGGGTCCATAAGTTCTGCTAGACCACTACAGAGTCCATTACACAAAAGCCTAGGTCTACACAAAGCTTTTCTTAAAACTCCCAGATATTCAGCAGCTCCCTGCCTCTCCTCCCACTGTCTTGTATTGATTAGAAATCTTCTCTAATAAACTCTTCCTGAGGGCTGGCATCCCTTTTATCTTCATATCCTCAGGATCTATCTGGATGGGGCACACAGCAGTCACTCGATAAATGAATGTCCAGTGGTTAACAGGAACTCAGCACTGTCTATTCCTTCTGTTGTTGGTTCAATGCACTGCCTCAGAAAAAGCCATCCACTCACCCCCACCTGAAATGACCACATCCGCTTAGCAGGTACATTTTGTTGGATCTCCTTCTTCCTTCTCTGGTGAACTTACAATAGGAGGGCCCTGTCCTGGGTCCCCAGTGCTTCATTCAGCACTTGGCACATGTAGGTGTTTAATAAATACTCGTTGAATACTGTTAGATCCCAAGGTCAGAGGGAAGGGAAATGATGCTGGGTGAGAAAAGAACCACTTTCCACCCAACCTTTTGTAAGCATTTCCTCCAAACTGAACTGAAAATGACAAATTCTGTTCTCGGTCTCCATTTACTGTAATTGTTGGAAATAATAACTCATCCCCCTCCCCCCATCCTGACCAAAACACACACACACACACACACACACACACACACACACACACACTTCTGTTTTGGCTGGTCACACGATCTCTGAGCTCTAGGTGAAATGGGTAGGGCCAAATCAACGCAAAGGTTTTGGTTGTTTTTTTTTTTTTTTTTTTTTAATTTCTGCTGTAAATAAAGAAAAGGAAATATTTGTTACCCTTAAGAAAACTTAAGTAGCAAAGTCGCCAGGTTCAGTGTTAAGCTATGCCCGATTTAAAAGGCACTGGGATTGGGGATATCAAAATAACAAAAAAATAAACACAAACATCTTGAAGTCTCATCCTCAAGGAACTTACACAGATCCTGGAGAAACTTAATTGATAATCACAGAGCCAGAGGCTTACTGAGCTAGAACACACCATTTGGGTGTTGTTGTTGTTTAGTTGTTCCCTGATTTGGGGATTTCTTGGAAGATATATTGGAGGGGTTGGTCATATCTTTCTCCAGCTCATACTACAGATGAGGAAACTGAGGCGAGCAGGATTAAGTGGCTTGCCCAGAGTCAGGCAGCTAGGAAATGTCTAAGGCTGGATTTGAACTTGTCCTAGTGGTTCCACACGTGGCACTCAACTCACTGCATCATCTATCTCCCTACTGAAGTCTCAGATTTTACAGATGAGAAAAACAGTCTACAAACTGTGGCTTGGCCATGATCAGACAGATAGTTTGGGATTTGAACCCAGATCCTATGACTCCCAATCTTTTTGTCCTTGTTCTCCACTGCCTACCTCAGCTGCAGAACCTCCATCCCTGTTTGGGGGAAGAGATGAAAAGACTCTCCATTTACTTTGGATTTTCAGATTTTCAAAGAAAATTCAACGACATGTATACTCTGAAAGCCTCTGGACGTGTTTTTCAAACAGAGGAAGTCAAATCTCAAAGTAACCAGTTTCACTCATTGTTAAGGCTTCTAGAAAGTATAACAAAGGACAGGAAATTTGAAACTAAATCTGAGAATCTGCCCTCACTGTGGCAATTCTGCTCATTCTCACAACCCAGTGAGTGAGTGAGAAAGCAGCACCCTGACCTTGCCTTTCTGGTGTCTCGGTGATTGAAAGGTAAGTCTGTGGTAAACTCAAGGCTGAGGCATTAGGGGCTCGCTGCTGTGTGAGCAGATTACCACCTCTTCTTCTCTTGGGATACGCCCAAGAGTAGCTGCCAGCTGCGAGAAGGGGCATTTTGGCTGGCAATCCTGATCCGGAGATATGCTATAATTCAGAAGATCCAGCCATCTAAAAATCTCACACACACACACACACACACACACACACCCCTATCTCTCTCTCTCCTCCTCTCTCTCTTCTTCTTTCCACTTCTTCTTCTTCCACCTCTCTCTCTTCTTCTCTCCCCTTCTCCCCTCCTCTCTTTCCCTCACTCTCCCCTTCTTTCTTTCTCTCTCTCTCCCCTTTCCCCACTTCCTTCTCTGTCTCCTTCCCCTCTTTCTTCTCTGTCTCCTTCCCTCCTTTCTGCCCTCCCTCTCCCTTCCCTTCTCTCTTTCTTCCCATCTATTTCCCTTCTCCTCTCTCTTCCTTTGTCTCTCCCTCCTTAAAAAGAGTGTTACTTCCTGCAAAGCATCACATGTAGTTACAGAAATAATTCAGAACTGTGAATTTCAAGGGACAAGGGAGGCAAACATAACATCTCCCCAATTTTTCTGATCAGAGAAATGCAAACCTGGGTGAAAAAATTCTAAGGATGAGTTGACAACATTTTTATTTTTCACCATATAAGAATAAAAGGGCAAGTCAGCAAGATTTGGGTTCAGGTCCTGACTTGGACAAGTACTGGTCCCGTAGTCCTAACCAAGTCATTTCACCACAAGGATCTGGACAATCCTTTTAGACAATCACTTGTGGCTGCCCACCTGCACCGGTATGAATTCTCTCCATCAAAGAATTTTTGGACCAAAAATTAAAAGGAAGGGGCAGAATAATCCCTGTTCTACCTGGGCTGAGGCTGTCTCCCTCAACGTGGCCTCCTCTTAAGGATGTTTAAAATCTTCCTACAATTCCTTCTGAATTTCAACAACAGCAGACACTGAGTGAAATAAATGGCTGGCTTACCCATACTCTATAGACTGGACAGTGGATTATTATAGAGTCACACTTGGAAACATATATGTGCATCAAAAAGACAAACAATGGTTTCTATCCATAGTCAAATATTTTTAAAATGGCGCCCAGAAAGGTGAAAGGGCTATCCAGTTAACTTGGCATTTACAGTGATGTCTACAAATGAGCTAGAAAGAACAAAAGACTTGAAATTAAAAAAAACAAACCTTAAGGTGGTAATCTAACTGGACGATATACTATTCTAAGGTAATTTAGTGCTAGATCTGGATTCAGAAAGATTTGGGCTGAAGTCCACTCAGCCTCAGTTTTCTCAACTTTAATATAGGTATTTAGTTCAGAAAATATATGAAAAATGTTCTGTAAACTAGTATTATTATAAAATATTATTAAGTCACTTGCCATCAAGTCCATAATATGACTGGTAAAGTTATTAAAGGCCAAGTATAATAGGAAGTCAGTTTGGACAATGAAGAATCTGCCATACTGTCCTAGGCTGTCGTGTGTTAAAGTTATTAAAGGTTGAGTATAATAGGAAGTCAGTTTGGACAATGAAAAACCAAAAGTTTAAGCAAAAAAAAAAAAAAATCAAAAGCATTTATAAGTTGGGAAAGGGTCCTGCCTAGAGTGTGGCTGGGCCTGAATTCAAAGGGAAGGGATGGAGAAATCACAGAGGCCTTTGTTTCCTTAGATTCAAGAGAGAAACATCCAGGATTTAACACACACCTAGGGTCCCCCTGAATTTTATCACCTTGAGAATTCGGAGTATTGGCGGTCCCAACTTTTCACATAGAAAAGGTCAAAACTGTCCTGGCAGAAGTGTGGTGTAGTGGATAGAGATAGTGAGAAGTACGTTCAAGACCCACCTCTGACCTGCACTGACTTGTGGGGCAACTCGTTGCCCCTTACAGCTCTCAGGTGAGAAAGGGCTGATCTTTGTGGGTGGAGAAAGCTCGCCATATCAATGAAATCACAGGGCACAGGTGGAGTCCCAGTTTGATCAGTGGGAAAGTGAGCAGACACCATGAAGCCACAACAAAGACAGGGTGCTGTTTCCTAGAGAGCTTAACCATGGGTCAGGCAAGACCCAAGAAGGGAAAATCCTAAGGTGGGAAACTCCTGCTGAGTTTCTGCTATTGAAGCAAAGGCCAAGTCAGCTCAGGCTGGTCTCTGGTGGGGAGTGGGGGTAGGGAGGAGGGAAGAAGGGGGAGTGCAAAACTTGGTTTGTAGATGTCCTTTCCTTGAACTTGTCCAACTATATGACAATAATAACATTTATGTAGTGCTTACTGTATACCAGGCACTATGCTAAGTAATTTACAATTACTATCACATTTGATTCTCACCACAACCTAGTAGGGTAGATGCTTTTATTTACAGATGAGGAAACTGAGGCAGATGGTGGTGTCTGCCATGGTAAGTGTCTGAGGCTGGATTTGAACTCAGGTCCTCCAGCACCTTCTGTCTACTGTGCTTGAGCTATTCTAGCAGAGATAACTTTTGTATATGTGTTGCCCTGAGATCCTGGTCACCTAGCTCAATTCTGTCCCTTGAGGAACCCTGAGGTCTATGGCTTGATCCTCACTTTTACCTTTCCAGGGGAAATGGGCCAATAGCACACTTATATGAATGATACCAAACTGGATCATGGAATAGGGCTGTATTGGGGTCATTAGGGTCTTCAAGCAGGCTCGATGACCCCTGGCTGGGGATGGAGCAGTATAGCAGGAATTCTTTTCATATACCAGGCCAGGGCCATTCCACATATGGGATATGAGCTCCTCATGTCATTTTCTATATAACTAATACCTCGGTCTACTAGTGGTGAGCAATCAATATTGACAGGTTGGGACCAGGCTAGGAGCTTTTCTCCCCTCTTCCCTACCCTCACTATCAATTTTCTTTTGGACAATGAAAATGATTGCTGCCATTTTTTTTTAGTTATCAAGCAGAGATAACTATGAGTCCTCAGAGTATATTGGAGCCAGCTTCTATGGATAATGCTCCAAATAAGGACTTGAATTGTGTTCTCTTGATTGTCTAGACTTAAGAATATGATGGAGAAAATGTTCATGATGCAAATTAAACTTAAGAGTGAGTCCTCTGTAGTTTTTCCGTAAACATTTCCCAGCACACCCTTTTTTGTAATCCACTTAAGAATGGAAAATTATGATAATAGCTGACACTTCCAAAATGCTTTAGATCTTTTCGAGTTCCAAGTCCAGTACTTTGTGTACCGAGCAACCCACATGTCCAGGTAATATGTGGAACAAATGATATTTGAATGCAGGTTCGCTAAGCTTCCAGATCCAGTCCTTTGTACGACTATAAGAAAGCGAGTTTGCCTGAACCTTCGGGTTCACAGAAAAGAGTAATGAAATATGACGCCAACTTTCCTAAGAGAAGGAATGTCAGATTCCTCAATCTTCCGGGAACTCTGCAGAATCTCATTCCAGAAACCCAAACAAAGAAAGTCACTGGCCCCAGAAGCTACTGAACCTGAAATTAATTACTGCTTTGATTCCAATCAAAAAAACTGATTGTATCTCTGAATCTGCCTTTGACTCCAGTTTTTTTAATTTTTATTATTATTTATTACTATTTTATCATTTATATATTGTTATATATTTATATATACTATATTATATGTAATTATATATGTGATATAATTATAATGATAATGGGAAAGCTTTATTTCAATTGCAAAATTTTTTTATTTGCCTAATTACATGTTTCCTTCCAAATTATAATCAAGAGGAAAGATGACAGGTTTGACAAAAGCTTGAAGGAGGAAAGGACGTAGAAAGGACATACACCCCAGAAGCTGTGGCAAGAATTTTGGTGTCATTCACTGGGCAAAAGGTAAGATTTCTTTTCATGAAACAAGTTACATTCAGCAAGGGAAGCTTTTCTGTGACCAGCCACTAACTTCCCAATTTCTGAAGCACTGGCTGTTCTCCTCAGCAATCACTCTTCCTTCTCCTGATGTCTATATAAAGATCTTATACTAAGATGGTCACTCTCCTCTCTTCCTAGGGAATCTTATGTACCTTCAACTATCAATGCCACAAAGGATTCTGGGATCAGTTAAGATCTGCTTTTTTAAATATCTCTAACAGAGGCACTAGTGAACAAAGGGAGTCAGAAGACATGGGTTCAAGTGTTGCTTTTGACATATTAACATGAGCAAATCACTTCTCAGGGCCCCAGAAAACTCTCCAAGAATGTAAGTAATAAACAAATCAACGATCTGCAAGGAAAGAGATGGAGAAGGAATTTGCCATGCTGGAAGTTCTCTACATTAGTAAAAATCACAAGTCTGGGACACCATGAAGACAAAAAACCCCAGAAAATCTCCAACTGGATTTTTTTTGGGAGGACGGGGCAGTAATTAAACTGTAACTTAATCCAGGAAGGAGATCTTTCATCAATGTATACTGACAATTCTGTAAATTAAATCTTAGGTGTCCCTGGCACTTGTGAGAGTAAGTTAAATCAACAAATATTATTAAAGCTTACTAAGTAAAGTATTTTACTAAGTATTTACTAAGAGTAAGTACACTCACTGTACTGTGCTAAGAGTTAAGAATGCAAATATAAGCAGAAAGATAATCCCTTACCTCAGAAAATTTGCATTCTACTATGGAGGATAATATATAAAATGAAACTAAAATGGGGGTAAAGGGAGGGAAAGAAGGTCCTTGCTTTGGGGTATGGTGGAGAAAATCTGAGTGGATTGCTTGCTATCTTGAGGAGGAAGGAGAGAGGGACAGAAGGAGGGACAAAATTTGAAATATAAGATTTTGCAAAGGTGAATGTTGACAACTATTTTGCATGTACTATCCAAAATAAAATAAATAAAATTCAAACTCAAATTTAAAAAAATGGTGGTTCTAGGAGAGAGGGACCAAAAAGGCTGAGTGTTCTTTCAAAATGAAAAGTCCCTGGTGGAAGTGGAGTAAAGGGTGAATTTCTAAAACCAGAAGGCCACGGGGGCTGAGTGAACTTCTAGGGTGAGAAGGCTACATGGTGGGAAAAAAAATCTAAGTCTGAAATGGAGCCCAAAAAGGAATGGAGATTAAGTGTTTATTGCTAGTAAATGACAGCAGTCAAGATTCAAATCCAGGTATCCTTATCTCCACCTGAATATTGCCTTGAGAATAGGACTCTTCACCATTTCCTTTCCTTTTAACTTGCTAAATTTTGTTCATGGTAGAAGTACTTTTTCAAATTTATTCATCTGGAACCTTCTTAGTCTTTGGATTCAAATTTTAAGCAAGAGAGTGATTGTGATCAGAGCTATGTCCTAGATATGAAATTCAAGATTTGAATCTTGGCCCTTCTATTTACTTAAGCAAATGATGTCACCTCTAAGGGGAAGGGGATTCTCCTCTCTTTTACAAAGTGAAGGGACTGGATGACACTCTTCTCTAAGTTCTAAACTGACATTTGCAGAATTCAGCTCAACATCATTGATGGGGTGAGAAGTAGTCTCTTAATTGTCCGCAAAGAAAGTCGTCTTCATGAAAATTGGATGCTCATCAGAGCTTCTAATACAGCATAACAGAAAATGAAACCGACTGTTGTAAGGGACGACAAATGGCAGCAGGCATTTCAGAGTCAGCTGTCTCAGATTCCAGAAGGGTTATAGGAAATGTCAATCAAAATTAAATGGGGAGAAATGATAAAAATGAGCAAGCAGAGCGCAAATGATCAGGTGGCAGAAGCCTGCCCTGAAATTATTCTCTGCCTATCTCCTCATTCATACAAGGATTAGACCAGACCAAAGCTATGTCTTGGAGCCCTGAGGCACTCTAGTGATTCCCAAAGAGGAAGCCTGTGAACCCCAGATCCACTACTATGTTTTAAATGCATAGAGAGGACTAAAAAGCAAACTAATTATGCTAAAAAAAGGATCAGGAAAAAATGAGATACTCCCTTATATTTCCATATTCTTTTTCTTCAATAGGTGGATGTTATATAATCCTGTAGTTCAGTTGTTTTCAGTTATGTCTGACTCTTTGTGACCCTATTTAGGGTTTTCTTGGCAAAGATACTGGAGTAGTTTGCCATTTCCTTCCCTAACTCATTTAAGGATGAGGAAATTGAGGCAAACAGATTTAAGTGGCTTGTCCAGGGTCATATACCTAATATCTGGGGGACAGATTTGAATTCAGGAAGATGAGTCTTTCTGATTCCAGGTCTGATACTCTATGCATTATACGATCTAGCTGCCCATAATTTTGTGTATTTTTTCAAAAATATTATTTCAAAAGATTTTTATTTATTTTATCAATATGGTTATTTCTACTATGCTAATCATAGACCCTTTTTTCTTTAGTAAACAAACATGTTTCATGAGTTGCTGGGGCCCAAAGCATTCATTCACTATCTGGCCATCTTTCTGTTGATGATCTTCAATTTTAGCTAGGTCATTTCTTGGAGGGTATTTGAAGCCTAAGCAGCTGCCAACACAACCCAAGGAGCCAGGACCATGTCTATATCATGCTGAGATATCAATATAGATCTTCAGTAAAATAGGTATAGAATAACAAGGTTAACCATAAAACTAAGGGACTATTAAACCTAAAAAAAAATTTAAGATGTGCCCTTATTAATTCCTCATCAGATCCTCACAACCATTATTATGCCCATTTCTGCATATGAGGAAACTGAGAACGAGTGAGGTTAAATGGCCACAGATTGTAAAACTATCACAAGCAGAATTTGAATCCTGGTCTTCCTAATTCTAACTACTATGCCACGTGTTAATAGAACAAAAGGGTGGAACATGTTGGAATCCAGTTTCACACTTAGGGGGCATTTTAGAAAAAATATTTCTCAGGCCGATATTGCTACTATCATGTTAAATTTAATATACATTTCTTTTTAACTGCACATCAGAAGTCAATTTCATATACAATCCTCTCTTTTTTGTTGTTCTTTGCATCCTGAAATCTGTTTGGAAAAAGAGAAATGCTGAGAGTGGGAGAGGGGTAGTTAATGTATTTTTATCCTGTATATATCATCATTCCCAATAATCATCTCTTCCATAGCACCATCCAGAAAAAAACAATAAAATCAGAAAAAGCATAATATCAAGATTCAAAATATTGGTAAATGTAGCCATTTTTTTAAAAAATCTTTTTTTTTAATTTTTTTTTATTAAAGAAAGAATAACTGACATGGGGGCAGGGCAATGACACATGAAGTATTTTCAAAAAGCACTAGACAAACATTATCTCACTTGAGGCTCACAAACATCCCAGAGGTAGGTGCTAACTGCTACTTTTATTATTACAGACAAGGAACCTGGCTCAGCAAGGTGGAGAGCTTCTTGCCTCAGAATACACAGTTCATTCAAGTGAGACGTGTGATTCAAGTCCAGGGCTACTTGGCTCTAAGGCCATGTTGGCCATTTAAGTGGAACTCTGGGGGAAAAAAGGATGAGGAAACCGCACGTCTTCCAAGTACAACATAGAAGTCATGCTCTGAGCCTGGCAGATTGGAAAATGTGTCTGAGAGGCTGGGGAGAGGGTGTGGCCACTTGAGGGGGGGGTGGTCTTTCCTAAGGGGTGTGGCTTCAGTTTCTCCTCTAGATTTCTCCAAACTCCTCATCATCTCCAAGTCCAAGTAACTAAAGAAAACCTGGGAATAACAAAACCTGAAAAGGAGTGAAAAAAATTGTTTTGAGTCATCTCTTATTACTTTTTATAGGACACCTGTTATCCCAGCAGCACCTTTGGAACAAGAGTTCAAAAGACAAGAAGGAAGGATGAAAAGAAGGAAGGAAGAAGGGAGGAAAGAAGGGAGGGAAGGAAGAAGAGAAAGAAGGAAGAAGGAAAGAAAGAAGGAAAAAAGGAAGGAAGGAGGGAGGGAGGGAAGAAAGAAAGAAAGAGGAACAAAGAGGAAAAAGAAAAAAAAGAAGCAAGGATGGAAAGAAAGATGAAAGGAAGGAAAGAAGGAAGGAAAGGAAAGGAAGGAAAGAGCGAGGGAAGGAAGGAAGGAAATCAGGAAAAGTTTCCCAGGAGAGGTGTTAAAAACAACACAAAACTGTGTCTGGGTCAATGTGGTTCAAGATTAAAAAAACAAATTGGGGTTATGGAGGAGGGAGGGAAGTGTGGCAAGCCGGAAGAGCACCTATATCCCACAGGTGTCCCACAAAGACCACAAGTCACCCCTATAGGTTCCTGCAAAGGAAAAACACCTCCAAGGCTTAATCACATAATACTTTGAGCAGAGCAGGAAGTAAACTAGTCTTTCACAGAGCACTTGCTAGTCTTCTTGGAGATTTTTTTCCCCTCACCTTTTAGGGCTAATTTTTCCTTCTTCTAGAAAGAACATATTGGGGCAGCTAGGTGGTGCAGTGCATAGAGCACCAGCCCTGAAGTCAGGAGGACCTGAGTTCAAATCTGGTCTCAGACACTTAACATTCCCTAGCTGTGTGACCCTGGGCAAGTCACTTAACCTCAATTGCCTCAACAAAAAGAGAGAGAGAGAGAGAGAGAGAGAGAGAGAGAGAGAGAAAGAGAGAGAGACCGACCATATTGCACTTTGTGAGTCAACTGAATAAAAAGAAAATCCCAGTGACTTATTCAGCAATTGTGGGGCAGACTGAAATTATTAACAATAACAACAATCATGATTTTAATAAAGCATACTAAATTTTGTAAAGTACTTTATATGTATATACATTCTTAATTTACTTCTTAATATTGCCCCCATTTTACGGAAAAGAAAAACAAAGCAGAAAGGTTAAGTGAATTGACTAGGACCACAAAGCTTCAGGACTTTATTCAAAAGTTCCCATCCTTTCTTCTGCCTGCAGAATGTTAAATTTTTCCTTCAACTGCCTTGGCCATTTCTCCATTTACATCCTAAAGTCACATTCTGGTTGTATTCAAGTAGACACTCAGTAAAATATTTGTCCGGCATAACGCGATTCAACAAATACTGCCTACTGTATACAAAAAATAACTACTACACAGGACACTGAGAAAATTACTGCAATCAACAAAGTTTCTAATAATTAATGGATGGAGCATTTGAACTTGACTTTTATGAATGGGATTTCAATGGGCTGAGTTACTGAGTAGAAGGAATTTGTAAAATCTGACAGTTAAGACAGAAGTTGAATCTAAATCCTTTATAGGAGGGCCAATAAATGACCATTGAGCCTGTGCTGGAAGATCCCCATTGAATGGGAGCCATGATCTCCCAATGCAGCCCAGTTCACTTTTGAAAATTCTAATTATTATTAAACCTAAATCTTCCTCTTGGAAGTGCTACTCATTTTTCCTAGTTCTGTTCTCTGGAGCTAAGCAAAACAACTCTAATCTCTGCTTCCCAAGACATTTTAAAAAATAGTTGAAGCCAGTAACATTTCCCCACCTGTCTTCTACAAATGAAACATCCCTAGTACTTTTAACCATTCCCTCAATGACAGGATCTTCACTTTCCTCCCTGTGTCATATCAATGTCCTTTAGGTGATAAGGGATAGAGTGACCTGAATTCAAATCCAGCTTCAGATACTTCCTGGTTCTGTGACTCTTTTATTTTTATTTTATTTTATTATTTTTGCTGAGGCAGTTGGGGTTAAGTGACTTGCCTAAGGTCACACAGCTAGGAAGTATTAAGTGTCTGAGACCAAATTTGAACTCAGGTCTTCCTGAATTCAGGGCTGATGCCCTGGTTATGTAACTCTTGATAGGTCACTTTTTGCCTCAGTCTTTTCATCTGTCAAATGGAGATAATAATAGTACCACCTCTCTAGCCAGGGTTGTTGCAAAGAACCAGTGAGGAGGGTTACTGCCATAGCTTAGGTATGAGATAATAAAGGCGTGACTGGGCGGTGGTGGAAGCAGCATATTTGAAAAGCTGAAATCATCTCTTTGTGCTCCTTTCCATTCCCGGTGATTAAGTTCCTTTTACAAACATACTTAGGGCTCTGGGACTTGGAGGAAAACATTTCAGAAAAATTGAATTTCAGTGCAGACAGGAGGCAAACAATGAAAAGTGGCAAAACTCACTTGGAATGGATGGACTACCAAAGATAGAAAGCTCTGAAAGAGGAAGAAGGAGAATGACTGGGATTGGGGCCAGAAAAGAAATGTTCAGGATTCAGATCCTGCCTCTAATACTTAAACTCTCTAATGCCTCAATTTATACACCTGCAAAATGGGGATAATTACAAGTATCAACATCAAAAGGTAATATATTAAGTGGCTTTTTGGGGGGGTCAAGTTCTATATAAGTGCTTGTTCTTCTTGCTACTTCTCAGGACATTGTAAGAATCAAAATAAGAGAATGGATGTGACATTGTTTTGTAATCCTAAATCATTCTGGACAGGCAGGTTGCTAGTATTATCACCCATGGACAAGAAGTGGGGTACAGGCAAGGATTATTTTAGCCAAAAAATGGTATTACCACAGGCTGACAATCAAAAATGGCAAGGTAAGAGAAAGAATGAGAAAATCATGATTTTTTAAAACCACAATAATCAATCTGTAGAACAGAAAATAATAATAATAAATACTGAATAGTGTAAACAAATTTTTATAAAAGATTACCAAATAAATTGTGAGTGACAAAAGAAATGGGGGATGGGAGTTAAAAATAGCCATCCAAAAAAAGGGCTCATTGAACTGATTCACTGAACAGTATCATTCAGTTCTAATCTAATCCAGCCTCATTCATTTAACTAAATGTGTGATCCTGGGAAAGTCACATAACCTATCTTGATTTTCTCACTTGAAAAAGGGAAATAACAATAGCACCCACTTCCCAGGACTAGTTCTAAGATCAAATGAAGTAAATGCTTTGCTATCTTTAAAATGCCATATAATAGAAATGTTTTATATGACATCACATGCATAATAAATATTATATATTTTATCTGCTTAAGGGAGCAGGAGGAGAAATTGAAACTCAAAATTTTAAAAAGTGAATATTAAAAATTGATTTAATTGTAACTGGGAAATATTTAATGCAATAAACTAAAATATATTTAAAAAATAAAGTGCTATATAATTGCTAGCTTTTATTAATAAATGCTTGTTTGACTCCATAATACATATATATAGATATATACATTATATACAATAAATGTTACATATAATAAAATAGACAACAATAATAGACAACATTATATATGATATAGACATATTTGCACACATAGCACATATGTCTATACACATACATATCACTGTGGTTGATGGCCGAGGAGATATAAAAATGTCACCTGTATATGTGCATGTGAAAGGGGGAAAATCCAGGCCCATGAACTCAAAATGATGATTTTCCAGAGTAAAAATTCTTTCCACTGTTAAAGATTTGCAACTAACCTCACTTTATAGAGGAAACCTGGTATCCCAAAGTAAAGGGGCTTCTTGCTCCAGGCCAAAATGATGCATGGGGATCAAAAGTCAAATCCAAGACACCTCATGTGTAGCAATAATGAGATCTGATGTGAATCTTAAGAACTGGGGTCTCCCATATGAAGTGTGGAACCCCCCTACTTGCTTCATGGAGCGTCTTTCTCAATGATCTTACTGGCAGTTATGCACAGTTGAGACTCAACAAAGCTGCTGATTCACAACTCATAAGGAATCTGCAAGACCTTGAATAAATAAATCTGTGAGTAAAAACCCCTGCATTCCATTTACAGAAACAAACTTCTTCACTGATCCATGTGAATCATTCTGAATTTATAGTGAGGTAGTAATTTCTATTTAAGCCATAGGAGAACTTTGATAGCTTATAAGGAGCGTCAGGAAATTAAGAAGTGAGGAAAAAATATGGTCATCAGGGGATGGTGTTGGGTGGTAAGAGTAGTAGTAATAATAGTGATGGTGGTGGTGGTAGTAGTGGTGGTGGTGGGTAGTAATAGTAACAATAATAGTAGCAGTGGTA
This sequence comes from Myrmecobius fasciatus, assembly GCA_023553655.1. Taxonomy (NCBI): domain Eukaryota; kingdom Metazoa; phylum Chordata; class Mammalia; order Dasyuromorphia; family Myrmecobiidae; genus Myrmecobius; species Myrmecobius fasciatus. The sequence continues at coordinate 82,507 of JAJPUD010006511.1, forward strand.
GTAGCGTCAGCAGTAGCAGTAATAGTAGCAGCAGTAGGAGTAGTACTAGCAGTAGTAGAAAGAGTAGTAATAGCAGCAGCAGTA